>JBBBDQ010030793.1:0-11533 GCA_037127315.1 Ascarosepion bandense | reverse complement strand
TAAACAAGAATAGTTCGGTAGATAGAACCAGACTGGGATAGATAGATAGATAGATAGATAGATAGATAGATAGTGGGAAAGAGAGTGAGAGACAGAGATATGAACAGTCTTGGGTAGAGAGAGAGAGAGAGAGAGAGAGAGAGAGAGAGAGAGAGAGAGAGAGAAGCAAACAAGAATAGATAGATAGATAGATAGATAGATATGAACTGTCTTGGGTAGAGAGAGAGAGAGAGAGAGAGAGAGAGAATAGGTAAGTAGATAGAACCAGACTGGAATAGATAGATAGTGAGAGAGAGTGTCAGAGAGAGAGAAAGAGAGAGAGAGAGTGAGATATGATCAGGCTGGGATAGAGAGAGATATATATGAACAGTCTTGGGTAGAGAGAGAGAGAGAGAGAGAGAGAGAGAGAGATAAGTAAACAGTAATAGGATAGTAGTTAAAAAGTGAGAGCAAGAAAGAGACAAACAAGAATAGGTAGGTAGGTAGGTAGGTAGGTAAAGCCAGGCTGGAATAGATAGATTGATTGTAGCAGACTTGAACTGGTAGATAGATGCAAACTTGAAAAAGTAGATAGTTAAAAACATAATGAGGTAGGTAAATTTGTCCGACTGGAATAAGTAGATAAGAATAGAGAGGTAGATTGAAGCAGTTTTAAACAGGTAGACAGATACATAAATGCAGACAGGAAGGTAAATGAAAGCAGGCTGATACGAAGAAACTGAAATTATTTAAAAAAACGAAGGTAAATAAATGAGATAAATATGGATAGAATGAGATTGAAAGCTTCAAGAAGCCCAAGCGAGGGATATAAAAAGACCGTGGAAGATGGAAAGTGAGTGAAGTCAAGAGGAATATTGGAAGATAGAAAGAATTTTTCAAAGTAGAAATCGTTTTTTTTTCTCTTATTGTGATTTCTTGATTGACCTGACTGCCACTTTAACGACCTGATTGTGAGAAAAGCCTCTCCATTGCTTCGGCTCCCACTTGACTCATGACTTTAAAGTGCCCACGCACAAACACACATACAGTAGATTGTCATTTTGGAGATATAATCCATTGATGTATATATCAGTTGAGTAGTCTAACTGGAACCAAGATGTTATTTTATGAGTCTTCTGCTTGGCAACAGCCATCTTGAAATATGGCTGCCAGCAATTGAAAAACAATGAGAAACAATTTTGAATTCTTTCAGGTAAATAGCAAGTCCATTAGGATTTTTTTTTGTAGTGGAGTTGATGGAGTCAATCTTCCTTTGAGAATATGTTTGGATAGTCTTTGAATATATTGAAAAATGATAATTTTCTTAAAAGTAATTTCTGATAATATACTTTAGCTTTTTAAGAAATATTAAAGTACCACTCCAACAAAAATTTCTGAATTGGGAAAAAAATTATTTCTAGTTTCTAACAGTCTCATGATTGGCCAATCATATTCAAGAATGCCTGTCTAGTAGAGTGGCTAGCCAATCCTTATTGCAGACAACTGCTCAGGCACACTTTGCATTTTTTAACATCCACAGACCCCACCTATCCCCAAGTGTATGAGCCAATCCTTCCTGAACCTCAATCAATCTGCCCATGCTGTGTTTGTTTGATCTCAGACCAGCTGAAGTAGGACTGCTTGTTATCAACAGGCTAGTTCAGTCCAGACATGCGTGGGACAGTATATAGTTCCTGGGTTCCTAGTAGTCAGTGAACAGAATATAGCCAATTCAACACGCCGGCGACATGGTTGTAGATTTATAATATTTATATATTGATAGTGAATTTGCATACACACTATAACCAGATTCAATTCTAAGTGATGCACAATCAGTTGGCTGGCATTTTAGTATCACACTATTAGATTACAAAATTTCTTGAGGCCGTGTCTTGTTCTGTTGTCTTGCAAAATTCAGACTGATCATCTCTTGCAAAATCACAGGCCCAATTCGCTAATTTTGTCTTCCACCCTGGTTTTATTGAAAAGGCATAAAACCAGGGTAGTAAAGGTAGCTATGGCAATTAAATTTTCCCTCTCTGTAAAAGTCTTACTTGCTCAAAATGAAAATATTAGTTATTCATTTGACTGAGTCTTTGGCCCTTCACTGCTGAGAGGGAGAGTGACTTCCCTTCACTTATTGCTTGCCTGTCCATACCAGAAGCTCAGGTAGGCAAAGACAGGAAAGTCTCACATTCCAATTTGACCTAGGGGTCATGTAATCGTCAAAAAAATATAACAATTTTATGTCTATGATCCTTTTACACAGATGCAATCAATTCATTTACTTTTCTCGACAAAAGCAAATGTACTCCTCTCATTCCACCTAACTTTAGAGAATTTTTTTCTTATCTTTTAAATCAATGAAAAAATTAATACCAGTCATCTAGAAACAGGCTTAAACAAGGTCAGCATGCTTAAATCTTCGGTCATGATGACTTGTGACTCACCAGCACAATCGTCACCAGCTTTTAAATTTCACTCACAAGACTTAATTTAATCTGTGAAGTGGTTTTCAGGCATTTCCCAAAAGTGTCACTTGCTGGGATCACCTATTCGAGACTAATAACATGAAGAAATCACCTTCCTGACGAATCAACCATCGTGAGATTCAAATCTGAGTCGCATGGTCTAACTACTTGGCTACATGCCATTTCTAACAGGACATCTATACCATTATTATAATATTATCAGGGTGTATCAAAAGTATTTTCATTTTTTAATCAACTCTATTTTTTAAGCTTATATGATCCTACATGTATGATATCTTGAATATGAATGTTTTCAGTTGTTGCTGGTTTGTTCTTTATTAAGTATTTTAAAGCATCATAACTGGTAATAGATGGCCTGCCAAATGCTGTGTTTTATTTTAAATGAAAAGTCAATATTCTTAAGATGCTTAAACCAGTTTTGGGCATTACAGTCAGATATTGTCTCATTTCTTTTTATTTCATTCATTCAACACCATAAACTGGCAAGTCAAAATCACAAAGAGTATTACCAAATAAAAAAAAGCCCACCTCACTTGGTTACTTCCAACATCCACAACACCAAAAATGAACACTACAAAACTAGAGGGGAAAATAATGATATGATCAAAATTTCCACACAACATTCAATAAAAGGTTAGGAAGGAAACTTCCATCCGTATTAGAAAAACATATAAGAGTGGATATAAGAAGTCTACTTTCCTGAAAAGTTGTTTTAAGAAAAAGATTTTATAAAATGCAATATGTATCTATATCTATATATTTACACACACAAACACACACACACACACACACACACACACACACACACACACACACACACACACACACACACACATATATATATATTACATGGAAAAAATGCATGCATGAAAAGTAATATTCTTAAGATTATATTAAACCTGGAAAAGAACAGGACAAGTTGTTAAACCTGGAAAAGTAAAGGACAAAATAAATATTCTAGTGAAGTAAAAAATAAGGAATTTCTGACTTTTGATATTGCATTCAAATTTTATTATCAGCTGCAATATTTTTAAAAATTTATAATTTTTTATTTCACTAGAATACTTTTCCATGTAATCCATAACTTTTCCAGGCATTGAAATTAATTTAATATAAATTTAATGCTGAAAACCACATTAAAAAATATTAAAATTAAAAACAAAATTAATATGCAATTGATTAAAAAAACAATAAAAAATTGATTATTTATAATTAATTGTGCTCATCAATTCTGTTAAAATGATAAGTGATAAGCAAAAATTATAAAATATATCATCAGAATTTAAATGTTGAAAACCGAAGAAAACAGAAAAAAGTTATAAAGAATAAGATTTATTATTAGAAGCGTTAGTCACTCACTTATGTACTTATGTAGTTAGTCTCCTTTTTCAGACTTCACATATATTCTTTTTTAATATAATCTTAAGAATATTACTTTTTATACATGCATTTTTCCATGTAATCCATGATTTTTCCAAGCATTACAATTAATTTAATATAAATTTAATGCTGAAAACTGCATTAAAAAAATATTAACAAGAAAAAATTTTTATGCAATTGATTAAAAAAAAAAAACAATAAAAAATTGATTATGATTATTATTATCAATTCTGATAAAATGTTAAGTGATAAGCAAAGTTTGATTGACAAAAATGATAAAAGATATAATCAGAATTTAAATGTTGAAAACCACATGTAAGAACATTAAACAGAAAAAAGTTATAAAGAATAAGATTTATTATTAGAAGCATCAGTGACTTACTCACTTATGTACTTATGTAGTTTGTCTTCCTTTTTGGACTTCACATATTTTGATGCAATTTTTTCTACTGAACCAAAATTCAAAACTGAATTAGTACACTCAATGTCAGACTTAAGAATATTTAACCTCTGCCATGGTTGAATGATGTGAACATATATATATATATATATATATGTTATTGTAAATCGGCTAAAGTTAGTGAAAGGTTGAAACCTACGTTGTGGAAATAACTCATTTTCAATTGAAAAATATTTAAAAGTTCTACAATATAATTGTATTGAACACCTTTAATACAACTGACTACTGGTGTAATTTAATTATGACCAAAACCTATCTATCTATCTATCTATCTATCTATCTATTTCAATCTGTTCATTTTCTGTCTATCTATCTATCTATCTATCTATCTATCTATCTATCTATCTATCTATCTATTTCTATCTATCATTTTCTATTTTGTTATTTTCTATCTATCTATCTATCTATCTATCTATCTATTTCTATTTCAATCTGTTCATTTTCTATCTATCTATCTATCTATCTATCTATCTATTTCAATCTGTTCATTTTCTATCTATCTATCTATCTATCTATCTATCTATCTATCTATTTCAATCTGTTCATTTTCTATCTATCTATCTATCAATCTATCTATTTCAATCTGTTCATTTTCTATCTATCTATCTATCTATCTATCTATCTATATATTTCAATCTGTTCATTTTCTATCTATCTATCTATCTATCTATCTATCTATCTATCTATCTATCTATCTTATTCTGTTCATATCTATCTATCTATCTATCTATTTCAATCTGTTCATTTTCTATCTATCTATCTATCTATCTATCTATCTATTTCAATCTGTTCATTTTCTATCTATCTATCTACCTATCTATTTCAATCTGTTCATTTTCTATCTATCTATCTATCTATCTATCTATCTATCTATCTATCTATCTATCTGTTTTTTCTTATTTCTTTTCTTTTTCCTTCTTTTCAAGTGACCTTCCAGTGTATGAATTTGTTCTTGCATTTGCATTAATAATAAAGATTTTGTCATGGAAATGACCTTCAGACACATGATTTTCAAAGTTTTATTTAAAAAAAAAAAGAAATGTATGTATAAATCTGTAGCTACATTGAAATAGAAAGACCATGTGTTTTGTGTCTGAAGATGGATAGAGATGTTAAACTAATAGTCCAGTCACCATGCAATGTTGAGTTCTATCTCCACACTGCTGATATCTCTAATGTTGCACATTCTTTCTCCACAAGTTAGAAACACAACATACATACATACATATATATATATATATATATATAAAATAAAGATAATAATGCCAGTACTGAGTGTCTCTTAGAAAAGAGATATCTAACTACCTCTGTAGTCTACCAATGCACTACTTCTACCATAGAAAATCCAACTGTAAAAAAATTTTTACATCAGGAGTACCAAGAATCTATTTAAAACTCATTATTATCAGCACATTTTATCTTTCAATAATAGGGCATACTGCATTAGCACATCATTTTCCAAATAATATTAGCAATTAAAAGAAGACAATAAAATCCCTTCTGTGAAATGGAAAATATTTTTTAAAAAAACTAGATATTGCAAATCTTTACAGGAAAAATCTAAAATTATTAAATTCACGAAATTAAACCTGTTAAACAAATGCAATAAAGTAACTTCAATTTGCCATTATCATCTTATATATACCCTAAAGTACATTTAATTATTTTTCTACAATAATATGACTAGAACCCACAATCAAAATCCTACCCCTTGCCTTAGTATATGGAGTCTTCCATCCTCTGATAATTACTTTGTTTTATTTAACTGATATATTACCTACTATGTTGTCTATGTATGTTTGACATACATTATATTTCAATACATTTCCATTCTTAATAACAACAATGCCTCTTTAAGTGACAAAAGCCATATAATAATTTTAATAAATAAATTCTTAACCATTCCACAAACACATTTGATACAACTGCCGACATGTCATAATAAAATTATATACACTCAAATGTTTCATAACTGATACCAAATAATCTTCACAACATGTTAATTCTCTACTCTCTTAACTCAATTTCCCTACCCATCATTGTCTTATTTTCTATTGGTTAACGTAGTCCAACCCTTTGAATCCCCCGCTTAATTGACTGGATATGGTAACAACTGTGTTGTTTGTAAATTTTTAAATTTCTATATATATTAATTCCTAACAGAAAAGTATTTCTCTTGCTGATGAGGTACTAACAAGTAGTACTGTAAAATGATAGCTCTTGTGTTGCAGTAAATTATGTTTTTATTATAAACGCTTATAATAAAAATATTACAATAAATATTGCTGTACTAAGTATCGAGCACTCTTCAAAAAAGTAAATTGCTACAAACAATGGACTGTTAACCCATTTGTTTGTACTATTCCTAAGATATATAAATATATATATATATACATATATATATTTATTATAAATTATGTTTTAGGACATGTACATAATTTCTTCTCTACAATCATATGGTTGTTTCAGTGTTTGAACTCAAACACATCATATATATATAGGATCGGGTCTTTGGAATTTATCTTCCTGCTTTTCTTTTTGGATTAAAGTTTTCTTTTTTGCTGTTTTAAATATATATATATATATATATATTATACTCTCATTACGATTGAGCTCTCTGGAGAAGAAAATTTTAAAAACAGTTTCCACATCTGCTATATGCGTGACTCTTCAGAAATGAATTGAGTTCTTTCGGTGACTGGCGTGTGTATACACTGCTTATATACAACATGTTAAAATTTCCCTTCTCTGATTCCATTCACCTATGGCTTAGGGAGTAGCAACTCCGACTAACACCAAATCGGTCAAGTTTCGATCCCGGCCAGAAGCAAGTGGATGTGTCTAGCCACACTGATGAGCTGTGATACAGCGAAACAGGCTTGTATGGGGATGACCAATATATATATATATATATATATATATGTGCGCTGGGGTGCAGTTGCAGTGGATATTGGCCTGGTATGAGAAATCAGACAGCTGAGTTTTAGTTATAGTTGAACACGTCAAGTTTCGATCCCGGCCAGAAGCAAGTGGATGTGTCTAGCCACACTGATGAGCTGTGATACAGCGAAACAGGCTTGTATGTGGATGACTAATATATATATGTGTGTGTGTGTGTGTGCTGGGGTGCAGTGGATATTGGCCTGGTATGAGAAATCAGAGTTTTAGTTATAGTTGAACACGTTGCATTCACTTATGCACAAATACCTTAAGGAAAGGCATTAATCCATCTCTTCTCCCGCTTGCTATGGGTTATATAGCAGGACAGATTGCACTCTATAGTCTTGGTTGGCAACTAATCTACTGCAGAAAGTAATGGCAACCTACTGTGGGAAAATCTTCTACCTAGTCAGTCATGTATCAAAAGAGACATGATTGCCCAAGTGTTTATCACGTATAGCACTTAACTGACTGTTACCTCAGGATAAAGTAGTTTGCATAGAGTCAACATCCTTACCTGTAAAAAAGACAAGTTACAAAAGCATCAACGACTACCTCATTGATGTTGTGGGGTTGTCAATGGCGAGGGGTCATTGATGACTTATGCTCCACTGGGAGTGATAGCCTATTCTGTATTCAGTTTCCTAAACAGGAAATAAAAATCCTTGATTTCTCAGTTCTGGCCCCCTAAGTATTAGCCGCAAATAAAAGATCAGGGAATGATGGTTCCATATTCCATGCATTTTAGGTGCTTTTTTTTGCTCATTTTAAATGATGTTCCCTCTGAACAAGCCCCAAGAGTAACTCAATGTAGAAGGTTACAGAGTAAGAGGCACCACCCCAAGTAAGGCAACAATACTACCATAATGCAAGGTTGCCACTAAAGATGAAAGAAAATGAAAAGACTTTGGAAGGAACTTCAAACCCAATTCTAAATAAGAAACAAGGAATAATCCTGGAATTCTTTTCAAAAGACCAGGGAGGTGTGTGAACCAGACAATAGGCAATAAGGATGTTGGCTGTAAAATTCTGTGGTTGCATGGTTTTTGTTAGAGTGTCCCTCTACTTAGAATGATGACCAAACCAGCTGTAGTGGTCTGACATTATGTGAGCATGCTAAATCTGTTCAAGTTAAAGCTCTGGTCCTGATTTCAATAATACCAATTATTATCTATATATATGTTGGCATTTATCAGGGC
Source organism: Ascarosepion bandense (assembly GCA_037127315.1). NCBI lineage: Eukaryota > Metazoa > Mollusca > Cephalopoda > Sepiida > Sepiidae > Ascarosepion > Ascarosepion bandense. The sequence continues at coordinate 3,083 of JBBBDQ010030793.1, read as the reverse complement.
CGAGCTTAGGGTTTAGGACAATTGTGGGGGGGTGCAAGTTCCCTAGGGGCCATAAGGCCCCAGTAAGCTGCAAGGCTCCTTGGCTCCACAGATCTATTGTAATGAAAAAAAAATTAACAAAATAATTATTAGGATAACTGAAAAATTATTATCATACTTGTATGTTGAAATAGAAAACTACCAACCAGTCTCTCTCTCTCTCTCTCTCTCTCTCTCTCTCTCTCTCTCTCTCATCTTTGATAGAAGCCTTCCGGGCTGCAAATCATTTGCAATTTAAAAAAAAAATGAACTTGAGAGAGAAATAGATTATTATAGATATTTGTTTTAACATACATACAGGAACAACATGTATAAACTTTCAGGATGTCATAAAACGTTTAAAAAAATCTAGCAGAAAGAAAAACTTGTAGAAGATTGAGAGCCGAAATGCACTTAAATGGTTATAAAAATTAAGAAATAGCTAGGAAATCACCAAAAGTAGCTAAAAGTTGTGAAAACGTTTGAAATATATAGCTTCAAATGCCAATTCCGCGATTTCTTCAGTTTTTTCGTTATCACGAAATAGCTGCATTCTGAGAGTATGTTATTTTGTTTAAAGTACCATTTATTGTGAGTTCAGTATATTCAGAGGTGGGGGCACAAGTTGCATTCTGTGGGTAGAGGGGCCACAAGGTGCATTTTGCGAGAGATGCGCGATGTTGCTAAGCACAGCACTGGTATTTATTACGAAGGTCATTCAATAAATAAGGTGAATTTTTCGGTATAAGGAATTCTTATACAGGTTACTTTTTTTTTTCAAAAAGCTTTGAGAGTCTGAAGGGGCAAGGTCTAGGCTGTAAGGGGGAGGAGGGAGAGACGCTGCTGGGACAACTTGACCCTCTTCTGTTTGTGCTCTATAGTAAGCATCTTTGGCACCCACCAGCAGCTGACCTTCGAGTAGGCAAGGTCATCATGGACAATTTTGTGTGCTGTCCCAACAGATAGGCTCAAAGTCCTTGCAATGTCATCCACTTTAACCTTTCTGTCAAACTGAATGAGGTCATTGACTGATTCGATCACCTCAGGTGACCTCACTTCTGTAGGCCTCCCAGGCCTGCCTTCATCCTCAACACTGCTCCATCCTTCTTTTTATCCCACTTGTAGGACATTTTTGGCTGAACGATGTGGCACCATACACAATTGACATTCTCCTATGAATTTCAACTGGTTTGCACCCTTCAGCAACCAAAAACTTGATAACTGACCTCTGTTAAATCCTGGATCATGCTTCTTAGTCGGCCATCTTTGTTAATCTCCAAAACTCTCAAAGTCTTTTTTCAATCTGAAAAAAAAAAAAAATTAAATCCCTTTGAAAAAGAAGTTCAGGAAAAAAAAAAGTAAGCTTCTATCTGTATTAGAAGTCCTTACACCAAAAAATTCACCTTATTTATTGAATGACCCTCGTATTTCTGAATGGCATGCTTGTTCACTCACACTCTCTCATATGTAACTGCATACATAAACAATGATTAAGTACAATATTTCTTGAATTTATTATCAAGTTTTATTTTAGTAGTAATAACATAAATATTTCCCCACCTCTTTTTCGTCTAGTATGGGCATAAGGAGGTTCCCCTTCCATTTGGTCAATGTTCCAGTTATCATGTATATAAGCGAGTGTCTTGACATAGAAGCTACTTTTTTGCCAGAAGAGACCAGCATGGTTGAAACCAAGTAAGTGGTGTGTGTTCTGTTCTTTGATATATTAATATATATTTGATAAAATACATTTTCCTTACTGTAAAGAGATTAATGAATATGTCTGTTGTTTTCAGTAAATTATTTCATTGTTTGTTCTTCTTTCGCTCTATGGAAAGAACTTTTTATCATATAAATCAATAATTTTCTTCAAAAGTTTAATGGATGTCTTTAAAAATCAAACAACATTTTTTTTCATTTTGCTAAAATTTGTCAAGACTAATTTAATCAATAAAAATTATTTTCTTTAAAACTGAAACTGTAATTTAGTCAACTTATTTGATTATTTATATTTAATTATGTATATAGAAGTTTTCTTTTATTTATTTGAGATATTTTCTTCAACTTGACCAGTTTTGATTTTTAATGAAAATTTTTATTTGACTTGAATCACGAGAAACACATTGAGCTTTTAGCCAAAATGTAAGAAAATATTTTAATCATTTAAGAAAATTAAAGAGAAAATATCAACTGCTTTTTGCCCTTTCATAAAATCTGTTTATACTTTTCTGTTTATTGGAGAATATTTCGTTATTGTTTGTCCTGTCACTAAACAATGCACATGTCTGTATTGTGAATTGTGAAATAAAATATTTTTCAATAATAATTCTTAACTTTCATTGTAGACTATTTGTATAAACATTGCTTCTTGAAATATGAAGCTTTTGCCATCATTGTTTATGGATGTGCGTTGCGGTGCAGTGGATATTGACTCAGAATGACAAGTCAGGGAGTCGAGTTCAAATTCCAGTTAAACTCCTTGCATTCACTTATGTGCAAATACCTTTGGGAAAGGTATTAATCCATCTCTTCCCTCCAGTTATGGGTTAAATAATAGGACAGATTGGGTTTTATAGCTTTGGCTGGCAACCAGTTTACTGCAGAAAGCAATGGCAACCTACTGTGGGATAAACTTCTGCCCAGTCAGTCATGTCACTTTTGAGACATGATCACCCAAAGCGTGTATCACGTATGGCACTCAGCTGACTGTTTGAAGGAATTAATGCACAACAATATTTTGAATGAAGAAAAAAGCAAATTTAATACCAGTGAAGTTTTTTTAACAAAATTTCTCAAAAATATTCAGGCAAGTAGAGCTATATATTTAAATGTACTGTTTAATTAAAAATGGAATATCTACTCGAATATGAGTATCAATCAGAAATAATGTTCAAACAAATAAATGAAATATGTTGGTTGTTAATTCCATTTCGTTAATTTCTGGAACATTCTATAACAACTGAACTTTATAAAACACAGGCATATAAATTCATAATTAATTAAAGTAGATATTAAGTCATGTTAGAAAAAAGTTTCTCTTTGGGAAGTTTGTAATGCAGATTCAA
>JBBBDQ010030790.1:0-155894 GCA_037127315.1 Ascarosepion bandense | reverse complement strand
ATTTATCCAAACTGAAGTTACTCGTATGATGAAAGAAAATATAATTGAACCATGCTATTTGCTGAAGCCTTTGTTGTCTCTACTGAGAACAGGTAAAAGTGAATGGCAATAGACTTTTTCAAAACGATTAACAGGTTGACTTTACTGAATGCCTACCCTTTGCTAAGAATAGACAAGATGATAGAAAAAATATCCCAAAACAGTCTATTTAGTATTCGGGATCTTAAAAGTGCTTATCAGGTAGCTAAAAGACCAAGTCATAAGCCAATATACGGCCTAGGTTAGCAGCAAACTCTATCAATTTTGTAGAATATCATGTGGTTAAACTAATAGAGTAGCTAGCTTTTAACTGGTGATAGACCAAATAATACTAAAAGAGAACCAGCAAGGCACCTATGATAATGTTATCATTTGTTGGAAAAATTGAGTGGAACATGACAGAAATCTCAAATTATTCATGGCTGCTGTTAAAAGATACAAGCTAATGCATAACCAAGAAAAATGTTATATTATGTGTAGAAATATAAAACTACTTGGATGAAGCATCAGTAAAAATAATATTAAACCTGTTCTAGAACACCTGAATCCATTACTCAGCCTACCGTCCCAAAAGTATTATCCACTTTGTGCCATGCATTAGTAATTTTGCACATTATGCTCACTGGATACCGTATTTTCAGAAAAAAATCCATCCTTTAACAACTGTATCAAAATTCTGTTATCTCTCATAGCAAAGAAAAGTTTTAACATGTTATAGAGAAGTGTAGCAAAAGCAGTTATTACTAACTAGCAGTAAAACCTGGCGTTGCTTGGGTGTAATGAAAACTTTAATCCATGGTCCTGGAGCTCAGACTCTTTGAATGTTGGCACAAAAGACTAAAAAGCAATAGTTGTTTCCAGTTAAAGCAAAACCGTAGACTGAAAGAAAAATTAATAGATGCAAGTCAAATTTTGATTTCCTGGTATCGATATCAAATAAGCTTTTTTCTTCATAAACTGAATTTTGAAGGCTAAAAGTCCTCTGAGTAAATGGTATCATGGCTGAGAACTACAATTCTATCTGCTTAGAGCCAAACCCAAAGCAAAAACTAAAATAAAAGGCCTGAAAAAAAATACAGACATACTGGCAGATAAACAGACACACACACAAACATCTTGCCTTATATATATATATATATATATTACCGATTTTCTGCACTATTGTAATAACTGCAACCTTGAAACTTCTGAATATCGTTTCTTATGGCTTTGTCTGTGAGTGCATCAAATTTGATTAAAATCGGACCACTCCTTCTATAACCCGATTTTTTTGATTATCGATTTTCGATATTTATCAGGAGTACCTCAACACAAAATCTAGCTAAGAACACTCACAGTTGCTCATAGTACAACTGTATAAATTTTCAAGAAAATTGGTTCAGCCATTTCGGAGTCTATAAGTAATGGACACACACACACACACACACACACACACACACACACACACACACACACACACACACACACACAGAGTTCCATTTATAAATAAGTTTAGATCATACACTACCTGTGGTAGTAGAGACAGATGCCTCAGAATGTGCTATAGCAATCTCTTTAAGATAGTTGAAGAGGCCCATAACCTTTTTTTTTACCAGAAAACTGTCTAAACCAGAATGTAAGCATTCTACAACAGAGAAAGAAACCTATGCTATTGCCAAATCTCTGAGAAAATGGAGACATTCTTTGATTGGGTGACACTTTGAACTAATTACAGATCAAAAATTAGTTGCATTCATGTTTAATGCAAAAACAACCAGCAAAATAAAAAATGAAAAAATAGCTAGGCTGAGGATAGAACTCTCGTGCTACTTGTTCGATGTAACATACCACAACAGTAAAGAAAACACAGGTCTAGACACCCACTTTTGTGTATGTAGCTTAGCTGCTAGCAAAGAATAATTAAAGAGATTACATAGAATTGTGCCACTCAGGTGTTATATACCTTGGTCCATATGATGAAAATCAGAAACCTTCCCTACACAGTTGAGGGTGTGAAAGTGATTACCAACTCATATAAGACTTGTGCTGAGAATAAATCCAGGTTCTACTGCCCTGACATAAGCAAGGCCATAAATGCCACACAATCCTGCAAAGAACTGTATTGGATTTGAAAGGTTCACTTTCATCAAAAACTTGCAACAAATTCATATTGATAATAATTGGAGAATATTCCCAGTTTCCTTTTGTGATACCCTACCCAGGTGTATTCCTTATGGTCATACAAGTACTTTGCTCAGTTTTGACATCTTCAGGCTACCCACATATATTTATTCAAACAGATAGACTTCATTTATTTCCAAACACATACAATATCTACTATAGCAAGGAGTAGTGGTAAGTAGAAAAAGACCATATAGCCCTCAAGGCAATGACCAAGGTGAGAGTCATGACGGAATAGTCCATTAAATTGTGGTATTAGCAGCTGCTGTTAAAGATACATACAACTGAATAAAAACAAACCATAGGTGAATCAAGTGAAACTACTAGATGCCAACTAGTTTGCATGTTTTTGTTACCAAGATGGCTGAGAAGACACACTCTTACTAAGAGACTTGGCTTCCACAGGCATAAGTAAAGGCAGTCTTCAAGGCACTTCAATGAATTTTAAAGAAACAGAAACATCGTCTCCTTTTGAAGATTATTAGGAACACTTGATCTCTGATCTCTCAAGTGGTGAAGAACAAATTTCTCAGTAAGGAATACACCCACCTACTGATACTTTAGAGGATAAGCAAGTCACTCACAGACTATGAAAATGTAGCATCTAGTTTGAGTGAGAACACAGTGGAAGAATCTCATCATGCTTCTGGCAATCTGTCATGACCTTACAAACACCAAAGAATGCCTGCTCAGTTGAAGCACTTCTTTTCTCTATAGGAATAAGGCAGGAAAGAATGTGGTATAATCCATTTCCCCCATTAATAGATCTGTTCTGAATACATATATATTTAGGAGAACTCTCCTTATATTCAGAGTTCACCAAAACTCTCTTGGCCTACTCAGACCAGGCTCCACTGAAGGGTAGAGTCTTTTCTGGGGTGAACAGACAAGCGCCCGACTCTACCTTAAGCAGGGTCTATGGGATATTTTTGTCCAAACTTAAGGGCTCAGATTTCCACTTTAATTAGCCTTGTGTTGCATCTACCTTGGGCATTCACTCGAGTGGGGCGGTGGTGAATATATGTTCATCAAAGCCTTGACTATGTTGGCCTCTCTGCCTCAGGTGAAGTGGAACCTAGATGAGGCTATACTTACAGGCAGAGACTCTATGGGGTGAACAGACCAGACCCTGACACTGCATATGTGTGGTTAAGTACGGAATTTTTGCTCTAGCATAAGCGCTTAAAAAGCCCGGTGGTAAAATTGGCATTGTGCTACATCCTGCCTTTGTGGGGAAGCTCACGTAATTACTGAGTTCATTAAAACTTACAAATTTTCAATACAACTTTTCTCTAACAATTCTACTCCAATGATATCTATAATCCTAATTATTACAGTATTATAGAGATTTAATTGTTGTTTTTACCATATTTCACTCAATACAAGACTTGAAGGCCACCCAAGTTAGAGAGTGAGATATGAGTGATGTGTGTGATATGAGAGAAAAAGTAAGTTTGAAGGGATTATCTGAATAAGGATGATATATAGCAATTATCACTTTTTCATTTGTAGAAGTCAGGATTTAAGTGTTAATGGGAGTAACCACACAGGAGATTATTCCACAAAGTAACAATTCTTGGGGAAAATTATAAATTTACATCTAGAAATCAGTGATAATGAATTATTCATCTCAGTGGAAGTTACATAGTATGGAAAATACATTAAAGTATTGACAGGCTTGCGTCATGATATCTGTGTGAAAAAGGCTACAGAGTGGCAAATATGTTAACTCTCACAAGACAGTGTAAATGATTATGGTTAGAAATACTACAAACAACCAAATATTAACCTAACAGATACGTCAGTTTTCAATATGCATGGGTAATGAAAAGTTTTCTGCTTAGAACACTTCCTAAAATCACAGCAACTTATCAAATATCAGATGGGGAAGGATTCCTTGATTTCCTGACAGCTTTTATCACCTATTTATGTAACATTAAACATTTTATTATTTTTTTAAATTTGTATGTCATTTTTCTGATAAACTGAATATTAATTGTTCAAAATTTTCTGAAGATGTTTTATTTAAATGTTTTTATTGATTATCTAAGCATTTATTCAGTTTTCAATTACATCTTTGTTTTATTGAATAAGGAAATCATTCCATAAACCTTTTAACACAATTTGTTTTCCTCCTACAACATATAATATACGTAATGTAATGAAAGTGTTTGAAATCTTTGTGTATATATATATATATATATATATATATATATATATTATACAAAATTCACTGTATATATATAGTATATATTAATAAATGTATACATTATTATTCACCAGTAGCATCATATATATATATATATCAACCCGTGGTAATATTGAAAAATTAAGGAAAATCTTTTAACTGCCCTTTTGATGGATGCTTTTGTTTGAGTTGGACATTCTGGTTGATCTTTACTGAGTGTGTCGTTCACTATGTGTTATCATACTGATTTTTGCCAGCCGTTTGACCCGATATTGTTTGGCGAGTTGTATGGTTGTGGGGTGTTCTATCCAACATTAATTTTTGTGTGGTCAGGGAATTATAAATAGTTAGGAAACAGTGTGGGACTTGGGCCTTGAGAATCATGGTTATTAGGTGTTGGTTTGACAGTCGGTACTATGGAAAAACGTGTTGGGCTTTGGTTGGATGGTTTGTACTGGTACTGGTACTGTCGAGTGTTAGCACGATAATCGATATCGGATTAGATGCCCCATGGATGTTTAGATTGGTGGTCGGTGTTGGGTTGGGTGCTTGCCAAGTTGTTATTGTGTTGATATGTGCTGGATTGTGTATGTACCTGGGGGAATTCGTTAGAGCATCCGAGTCAGATGAAGGTACCCATCAAATATAGGCAAAATAATGTCTAAATATTAGTGTATGTTTATATGTATAAGTGTACAGCTGTTCTCTTGTACTAGTAGACATATTGATATTTGCTTTACTTGCTGATATATGTATATGTATGCATTTACTTGTATGTGTGTGTATGTCTTACATGTATGTCTGTATGCTTTTGTATGGGTATATGTGTATATATATATATGTATGTCTGTATGTATATATATATGTATGCATGTATGTGTGTGTATATATGTATATATATTTATATTTGTATGTATGTATGTTCAGATGTCCATGCATGCATGTCTATAGCTATATATATGTATGTTTGCGTATGTGCGTGTATATATATATATATATATATATATATATATATACATATGTATTTGTATGTATGTGTATGTGTGAGAATGTATGTATATATGTATATGTGTATGTGTATATATATATATATATATATATATATATATATATATATATATATATATACTAGCAGTATAGCCCGGCATCTTAAACTGAATTTTGAAGGCTAAATAAGTCCTCTGAGTAAATGGTATCATGTCTGAGACTAAGAACTACAATTATACCTACTTAGAGCCAAACCCGAAACAAAACAAAAAATAAAAGGGCTGAAAAACTGATTTTGGTCAGACCCGGTAGGATATCGGGGTATCGATTTCCAGTATCGGAGTCAAATAAGTCATCCAAGGATAGAACTGCCACCTTGAAACTTCTGAATATCCTTTCTTATGTCTTTGTCTATGAGTGTATCAAATTTGATTAAAATTGGACCACTCCTTCTATAACCCGATTTTTTTCGATTATTGATTTTCAATATTTATCAGGGGTACCTCGACACAAAACCAAGCTAAGAACACTCGCAGATGCTTATAGTACAACTGTGTAAATTTTCAAGAAAATCGATTCAACCATTTTGGAGTCTATAAGTAATGGATACACACACACACACACACACACACACACACACAGAGACAAAGTTTCATTTATAAATAAGTTTAGATATGTGTGTGTATATGTATATATGTATGTGTGTATGTATGTGTATAGATAGATAGATAGATATTTAGTTAGGTGTGTGTAAATTTGTAGTCCTAGGTTTCGTGTTTTTGTGATCATCAGACAAACTGTTTTCATTTTTTATTTAAAATACTGGATATATGTAGAGATGTGAGCTAGACAACTGGGACTCACACAGGCATAACATCATGTGAACAATATGGGGCTTAACATATATATGTATATGTGTGCTGTTTTGTACATGCATACGTATTTAATTTGTGTATAGTGTATATACCAAGTTTGATGCCAGAGGTTTTGTGTATTTCCATCTATGTGGTTATATATTTTTACGATCTGTGGAGTTTTTAGTCGTGTCCATTTTTGTTCTTAGCTTGTGTATTTGCATAAGTATATATCTAATTATGTTTATATGTTCATGCATTGAAATATGATTGTGTCTGCCCTGACCTCATTCATTCAAGCCTGGTCATGTTACGAATTCGCCCTGACTGTATCCAATATGTGGCAATTCATTCTGTGTCCAAATAGAGCTTCAAAATTTAACATACAAATTGACAAGTTGATAAAAACAAAATTTTATAATTTGTGCATGTATATATGCATGGGTATATTAATCTGTATATGTGTCTGTTCGCTAGTGTTTGTGAATAAACTCATCTATTGTTCCATGTGTGGGATGTGTGCATTCTTTCTCTTCCTCATTTAATATATGAATAACTTTCCAAATCTAATAAATTCTTAAACCTAGAAATTTTTTTTTATTAAATTTTGCAACAATAATAAAGTAGATCTATGGTTAATTAATAATGCTGATCTCAATACTAATGCCCCCCAAAATTATTTTTAAGTCTGCTCACATATTCTCCAAATTAGAAGTTGATTTACTGTGATTGGTCCACATTGTACATACAACAATGCCTCACTGATTAAAGGGGTTTTGCTTGTTTTTATCCTTTTAAAACCATTCAATTTTACATAACCACATCACTTAACAAGACACAAGAAGTGTCAAAACAAAATTGCTACTTTTGTAGTGATATTATAATATATCCATGTTATAATTTCTGAATAAATATTATTAGCTCTACTTTGTATTGAGCACTTTTTTAAGAATAGCGTTTCTTTGGATAAAGAATATTATTCTATCCATATGTACCCTATACATATATATATATATATATATATATATATATATATATATATATTAGTCATCCACATACAAGCCCGTTTTGCTGTATCACAGCTCATCAGTGTGGTTAGACATATCCACTTGCTTCTGGCTGGGATCGAAACTCGACCGATTTGGTGTCAGTCGGAGTCTCTACTCCCTAAGCCATCAGCGCATGGCATCAGAGAAGGGAAATTTTAACGTCTTGTATATAAGCAGTGTATACAGATGCCAGTCACCGAGAGAACTCAATTCATTTCTGAAGAGTCACGCATTATAACCGAAGTGGAAACTGTTTTTTAAATTTTCTTCTCCAGAGAGCTCAATCGTAATGAGAGCATAATATATTAGTCATCCACATATATATATATATATATATATATATATATATATATATATATATATATATTCAAGTGACTGGCCATGAATGTAAGTTTCATAGACTGTCCGTTTGAAATCTGATTTAAAATATAATAAATTTCTGACAATATTGCAACACAAGAACTGTTGTGTTTTAATATTCTAGTTTATTAGCACCTCGTCAGGCACATGAGCCATGTTTTCTATGTTTACAGGAAAATTTTTAAATAATTAAATTCCCCAAATTATTAAATTATTTAATTATTAAATTCCCAAAATTAAACCTGTTAAACAAATGTAATGAAGTAACATCCATCTGTCATCATCATCTAATATATAACCTAAAGTATAGTTAATTTATTTTCTACTATAATATAACTAGATCCCAACACCTATGACCCACCTTTTTCATAAATATAATGATTCTCCCATATTTGAATTATTAATTTGTTTTAGTTAACTAGGTTGACTACATATGTCTGACATACATTATATTTGAACGCTTTTTCATTCTTCTAACAATTCCACCATTTTAAGTGATACCAACTTTAAAAAATTCTGTAACTGTTTCACAAACAGATTTGGTATACCAGACATGCTCAGATACAAATGTACATATGCAAATGTCTGACTTTCTATGACATCTTAATTCTCTAGCACTTTACCCTAATAATCTCATTTCCCCTATCCATCATGACCTTACTTTCTATTGGTTAACCAAGCCCAATCCTCTGAATTCTGCCCCCACCAATTCTGTTGTTTTAAAATTTCTATATATAATGATTCCTAATAGAAAAAATAGTTCACTACCTAATGAGGTGCTAATAAACTAGTATTGAAACATATCAGCTCTTTCAGTATTTTTCTATACTTCTGAGATGAGGTAGTATTTGCACTATTCAGACTATTGTACTCATCTTGGTTTCCATTTGTACGATGTTCCAGCCTTCTTCAGATACAAGGAATTTCAAATCGAACACTTTATTATGATCACTGGGGTATATATTTCTCATTTCATGTGTAATGCCATATCCAGTGGATATAGACGCTGGTTAGTTCTGGTGACTTGACTCAAAGAGTTGTTAGTTCAATACCAGGCTACAGCAGTGGTGAACAAACAACATGGAGAGTTAAGATAAAGGGAGATAACTACATCACAACCAGAACTGGAATCTAAACTTGTAAGTTTATCCTGCCAGCTAGAAATTGGGTAATTAGGCATAGTAACTTGGAAACATCATATGAGAGATTTAGGAGAACCAAAGATATCCATCCACCTGAAGGTACAGTGTGCCAGACATCAAAGGTACTACCCCTATCTAGAGCCCTCTATAAAAAAAATGCAAAACAAAAGAAAAAAATCACTTAATTCTATCCTTATTTTATATATAGAGAAAATGACAATAGTTTCTTTCTTTAAAGAAAGATATTATTACTATTTACTATTTATTACTACTTACTACTTATTTATATTTTTTTATAATCATTTCACCTCTAGCAAGGCAGGACAATCAGTGGTGGGTAGGGCATTACAGTGAGAGAAAAAACAAGGTACAAGCAATGTCAAAAAAAAAAAGGATAAGATAAAGATAGGAATCAAGTAGGTAGAAGATGGTAGTTGATGTTGTATTAAAACTTTTAGAGATTGTAGATATCAAGAAAGCAATCAAACAGAAGGGGTTTCTAAAAACAGGAAGTACAAAAAAAGAAACTGTTAAATAGATGAGGTGATTACATTTAACTATTTTGATGGTAAAAAGGTGAGATGTTGATACCAAGTAGCATCTAGTCAGTCAGTTAAGTGCCATACGGGATACATACTTGGTTGATCATGTCTCGAAAGAGACATGACTGACTGGGCAGAAGATTATCCCACAGTAGGTTGCCATTGCTTTCTGCGGTAGACTGGTTGCCAGTCAAGGCTACAGAACCCACACTGTCCTGCTATTTAGCCCATAACTGAAGGGAATAGATGGATTAATACCTTTCCCAAGGGTATTTGTGTGTAAGTGAATGCAATAAATTCCACTGGAATTCGAACTTGGCTTCCCGATTTCTCATTTTGAGCCAATATCCACTGCACCACAATGCATCTAGTAGCATGTGTAAATACATGTAGTCAGGGAACAAGGGAAAAAGCTTGTCATGGCAGTTACCATGAAAATACTTATAGAAAAGACAGAGTTATATATGTATTTGGTCAAGAGATTGACCAATAATCTGAACAGCAGCAAAATTGTAATCAGGCTCTACTTAAGCAGATGATAGGACATTGTGATATGTTCAGTAGAAATGATTGTAACTAGTTCATTTGATAACATGTTGCCCTCAGGAAATGTATATTAAATGTGCATATATCACACAATGTAATATAATACATGGCATAAGTAATGTATGAATATTTAATGTTAGTATTATATTCATATATGTTACCTTAGAATCATAATTGCTGTTTTTTGTTTTGTAGAGTTTACGTTTTTTTTTTTTATTTGTTGATGAAATCTTTTCTGAATAGTGTCCAAAAACAACAGCAAATCATCTTAAATTGAATAATGGTAATCTGGAGAGCTAAAAATATATTTGACAGCTACATATATGATTAAAGTCAAGCAGACTAACTTTTAGTGATATATTGTCTATAAGCAATGATAGATTAATGGTTCGTATTACATAAGATAGAAATACCACAAGGTTTCACAAATAGGTTTTTGGCAATTCTATGATATATTAAAAGCAGAAACTACTTTTCATCCTTATCTTAACAAAAAAGAAACAAATTATTTATATATAAAACAAACAAAAGTAATAATACAGGTAACCATATTTTGTTAAGAACACTTGAATTAATGTTCAAACTAAAGATATGAGTTTTTCTGATTTTAAATGCTAATTATTTTATTAAGTTCTAAAATAGATTTTACAATATCAACATTGCAAAAATAAAAAATGACTATAAATACAACCATACAATTATTTGCTTTACTCTCTATACTGTACATTCGAAACTAAGAACAAAAGGACTGTCAATGGTCAGGAATAGTAAAATCATTAACAATAAATTTATTACAAGGAAAAATGTGTGCATAAAAAGTAAAATTCTTAAGATTATATTAAACCTGGAAAAGAACAGGACAAGTTATTAAATCTGGAAAAGTAAAGGACAAGATATTCTAGTGAAGTAAAAATAAGAAATTTCTTACTTAAAATATTGCATTCATATTTTATTTTTAGCTGCAATATTTAAAGTAATAAATTTCTTATTTTTTACTTCACTAGAATATCTTGTCCTTAATATTATCTTAAGAATATTACACTTTCTATGTGCACATTTTCCCATGTAATCCATGATTTTTCAAGGCATTTCTATTAATTTAATGTAAATTTACTGTTGAAAACTGCATTAAAAAATATTAAAAAGAAAAAAATTATATGCAATTGATTAAAAAAAATGATTATTTACAATTAATTCTGATAATCAATTCTGATAAAATAAGTGATAAGCAAAGTTCTATTGACAAAAATGATAAGATATCAGAATTTAAATGTTGAAAACTACATGCAAAAATATTAAGAAAAAGTTATAAAGAATAATATTTATTAATACTTATTTATTATTAGAAGCTTTAGTCACTCACTCACTAATGTACTTATGTAGTTAGTCTCCCTTTTCAGACTTCCCATATTTTGATGTAACTTTTTTCTACTGAACCAAAATTCAAAACAAAATTTTCAAAATGTAGCTAAGGAGGTGTCCTATCTAACTTTGTAAACTGTTTGAAATTTGGTTGAGAACTGAATTAGTGGTGAAACTTGAAAGCTTCCTCGATTCACTCAATGTTGGACTTAAGAATATATTCAACCACTGCCATAGGTGAATGATATTATAAATAAGATGTTTCTATTCTGTAATTTTCTCATTGATAGTAACCATTGACAATCTTACTTTTCCTATTTTTCAATGCATTTCAGCAGTGGAAAAAGTTCTATAGAAAAATTACATTTCTATAGGAAAAGTACATTTTTATAATTAAATCGTTACTAATGCTTTACATTATACACAGAATAACCCTATTCTATCAGTTATGCTTACATTAATTCCAGATTGACAATCTATTTGTTCTTGATTTTCAATGCATTCCTATGTTAAAATTATAAGCAATACTTTTACATTACAGATATTATAGTACAATTTCATAATCAATATGTTGTTTAATAAAAACCAGAGTCTCTATTTAAATATGAGTATCTACTAAAAATAAATTTTAAGTAATAAGATCTGTCAGACTGATAAATAAAAAATACAGGCCTTTCTTTAGAAATTACTATTTCATCAGTAATGCTTGTATTAATTCCTGATGACAAACAATCCCTTTATCTCTTATGCTCGGGTATTACTATAGTAAAGCTATTAGAAATGTAATTTTATTATATATCTATATATAAAATTCTGTGACTTCTATTTGTCTGTCTGTCTGTCACAACCTCTAAAATAGCCATACATTGTCTGATCAAAACCAAACTTTGGGGAGAAGTGCAAACAGGTGTTTACTAAGTAGCTTAGTACAATAAATTTTCATTAATTTTTTTTGAAAAATTATAAGTTTCATTACTTAACATATAACATACTTCCACTATTGTAAAGAAAAAACTTGATTAAAATATAAAATACCTGTTTAATAAAAATGCAATATTGTTTTTGCCTCTCATTTATTTACATTTTTATATTTTTTTTTTTTTTATAAGCGTTTCACCCCGAGCAAGGCATGTCACTGCCACTACTGTGCAGGGGGCTACGTAGAGTGGAGAAAGGCTGATTAAATATAGGAAATAACAGAGGGTGGGTGATAGGCGGGTAAGGATACTTAGAATGAGGGTTGGGTAGATGAGAGTGTTCTGAGAATAGTTGAGAGTTAGTGTGATACGAGGTGTCTATTGACCCTACATTTAAACACCTGGAGATTGTAACTGTCGGGAAAGCAGACTTGTGGAAGGGAGTTCCACAGGCAGGAAGCACGAGAAAAGAAGCTGTTGGAGTAGAATTTACGGTTATACAAGAATTTGGTTTCCAGTTTGCCCTGTATTTGCAAGAACTATAAACAAATCACAAGGTTTCAAAATTTGGAATTTGGCTCCAGAAAGAAATATTTACACATGGCCAGTTGTATGCTGCATGCTCATGAGTAAGAAATTCCAAGAATTTATTGCTTTGTTGTTAAAAAGAATAAAAATAAACTTTAAAAAAATGTTGTTTACCATGAAGCTCTATGAAATTAAATAAATATAAAGAAATTATTAAACTGTGAAGTAGGGATTTTGTTAAAGAATTTTAATAACCAAATCAGCTTATTCCAGCTTCATCAGTTGGAGATTAAATAAAATGTAGTGTTTGTAAATCTTGACAAAAATGTTAATGATGGTTTGAACAATAGTAAATACTGTGAAGATTTCAACACACATTAGTGTGTTGCAAAACATTCTAGTATATAAAAGCTCTGTTCTCTAAGTAAGGCTTGTCTTAATTTATAACTGCTAACAATCTCTTAATATAAGCATTACTTATTGAATAGTGTAGAATTACATTGAAAATTATAAAAAGATTTTAAGTGCATTTCTATAGAATTATATCAATCATGCTTATATTAATTCTTGACCATTGAAAATCCCTTTCTTTCTGATTTTCAGTGCATTGCTATAGTAAGATAATTAGCAGTACATTCACATTATACATATAATAATTCTATTTCATCAGTAGGTTTGCATTAATTCTTGACCATAGATAGTCCTTTTCATCTTCATTTTAAATATATGTTATACAGAGTAAATGCTAAAGCTTTCTTTAAAATTTTGGTAAAATTAATAAAATAGACTTTTTAATTAGTAATTTTTCTCTCCTTACAGAAATATTTAGTATTTTTGTACAAAGGATGATGAAAGCTTAATGTAGAAGAAGAGATGCCATCATAGTAAAGTCCTGTGAATAGTTACAAGAGAAGTTGAAACTAATATTTGTTTCTTATAAAATCATGGTTCAAATGGTTTTAATTAGTAAAAGAATTACTTCATTTGTTTCTAATCATTAGAATTTACTCTCTAGTAGGAAAAATGATTAAATATTCAATGTATTTGTTTAATAGATCCTGCCAATTTTATATTTCATTTGAACTTAATTTCTATACGAGGCACTCAGTACAGAAGGTACTTTCTGTCATATGTGTGAATATCAGTTAGCCATAACAGTGTACACAACAAACCTTCCTCTATGTGGAAAGCAACTCAACTGTATCATCAAGTACTAACTACAATGTATAAATTACTATGGTTCACAATAATGTTGAATATACTCATGCCTGGCTGTACAGGCTCATGTCAGGTGTTGGTATAGAAGGTACTTTCCACCACATTCTGGTACTGTTCATCTATGGTTTTTATACTATTAATATTTTTGTCTACTCATTATGATTGTTATCTAATGAGTAACAAAGGATAATGATTACCTTCATGACATGTAAGATTACTCATTTTTTCCCTGCAAATATTTTTTTAATGAAAATCCATTTGTATGCTTAAATGTAAGCTTATGTTTGCCATTAGACATATTTTAAACATTTTATCTGGGTTGTGGGAGCAAAATGTCACTATTTTATTAAGCAAATGTTTACGTTATGATGGTACACAGTTTGCATTATACTTGCATAAAGATATTCACTTCAAATTGTTTTTAATGAAAATCCATTAGTGTGTTTAAATGTAAGCTTATGTTTGCCATTAGATATATTTTAAGCTTTTATCTGATTTGTGGATGCATAATGTCATTTTTTATTGAGCAAATGATTGTACTCGGTTTGCATTATACTTGTATAATGTTTGTCATTTCAAATTTGTTTTTAATGAAAATCCATTAGTATATTTATTTATAAGCTTATGTTTGCCATTAGACATATTTTAAGCATTTTATCTGGTTTGAGGAAGCATAATGTCTTTTTTTTATTGAGAAAATGTTTACCCTATGATGGTACTCAGTTTGCATTATACTTGTATAAAGTTTTTCACATCAAATTTTTTTTAATGAAAATCCATTAGTGTGTTTAAATGTAAGCTTATGTTTGCCATTAGACATATTTTAAACCTTTTATCTGGTTTGTGGGAGCAAAATGTCACTATTTTATTAAGCAAATGTTTGTGCTATGATGGTATTTGCTTTGCATTATACTTGTATAAAGTTTTTCATTTCAAAATACTGCACAGATTTTCAATTGTAAGTGTTTGTATGTTAGTGTAGATGCTTTTAGCTTCTTTTAAAACATTGAGTAGTTTATCTCAAATACATAAAATGTTATGGCACTTTGAAAGTTGACAAATTTTAAATATGCTTTTCTCATTTTTTATTTTGCAGTGGAATGTACCTTCTAATTTCAAACACCAATTGTGTATTTACTCTTTATTCATGTAAGTAAAATGATTGAATATTTAATGTATTTGTTTAATAGATCATTTCAATCTTATGTTTTATTTGAAATTAATTTCTATACATGCTCTTAGCATCAGACCATTGAAAAGTTTGTACTCAATTTTCATTGATAATATAAAATGATCAATACCTAAAATTAATGTTTACTTTAGTGCTAAATTCTGGGATTGAAACCTTTCATTTTTCAATTGTAAGTCAGACATTTATGAATTCTGGCATTTTGTCCTCAAGTGAATGCCTTAAAACTGGAAGATCAATGAAAAATGTCACTATTGTCATATTATGCTCTATGAATTTCAGACAGATGTAAGCATTGGAACTTGAAATCTTCAGACAGTCAAAATGTGGTTTGGCAGGTTTTGACAAAGTGATTTAACTTAAACAAACAACCAAACTCTTGGCAAAATTCTGATGTCAATGAAAATGTTCTGCTTTTCATCATGGAGAATAACCAAACATTTTGGAAGAAGAGATTGCTAAAAGTTAGAATATTAATATCTCAACTGCTTTTTGCCATTTGAAAAAAACTTGTGTTCAAGAAAAACTGATGATTTTGGCAAATCAAGAATGTGTTATTTTTTATCACAACAGCACAAGATCATATGTTGCAAAACAGACCTTACAGAAGCTTAAAGAGTTGAAATGGGAAACACTCTAACTCTATCAAAATATACCTGCTTATATCATTAAGATTGTCATTTGTTCCAGTCTCTAGAGAACAATTTAAATGACAATAAATGAGTTAGTTTGAAAACCACCTTCAACTTTCTTCGAACAAAAAACACAAAGTTTCTGTAAAATGTCATTAACAAGTTTGTAGAACAATGGGAGATTTAATTGATTTTGCTTAGCAGCCTATCAACATCTCTATGAGTTATTTAATGCTGACATTTAAATATATTGAACACAATTTTATGACTTCAACTAAATGTATTTTGAAAGCAATTGTATGCCTTCAACTACAGATAAAATGTATTGTAGGTACTGATGGTCCTTTTACTATAAATTAGTATTGCTGTTATTTTTACACTTTCATAGTGTTCTGTATTTTTCTAGGGGTTCACTTTTTATCTGGGACCCTAGCAGGTGCGGGTTTGCTGAACCTGGCAACAACTGTAATTAAAGATGATTCTATAACTACTGACCACTTCCTTTTGTATTACATAACAACTGACATTTTGTATTACACAATCATTTCTTTCTAACCATTTTTTGGATTATGTAACTAACAACAACTTCATTTTGTATTACATAACTAGTTACTTTTTTATATTACATAACAACCTATCATTTTTTTATTACATAACTACTGACTATGTTCTTTTTTGTACATTGAAATAGAGTGAAAAAAGGATGTTCACATATATACACACAAAAATCTGTATATTCATACACTCACATATACAAATCAACCTGTACATTTTTTATTATGGTCCAGATTGAAAACTGGTAAACTCTAAAAAGCAAAATCAACTTCATTTTGTTAATTAACTGTATAAGAATACAGTAGTGTCAAATTAATTAATTAAAATAAGATCTTTGAAAAAAATTGTTAACTCTCTTTAAAATGACAAGAAATAATAATGGCATGTCTAGGAGGAAGATATAAATTTTTCTGCTTCTTTTGAAAATGTAGAGGAAAAAGTCTAGAAACTGTTGATTTCATCCAACCAGAATTTTTAGATATTATCTTAATTCAGTCTGCATCATGATCTGCACTCAATTGTTTTTAATGAAGAATTTCTTCTGCTCTAAACATTTTTGAGACACATCTTCTGCGTAACCATTTTTTGTGGAGCAAACTCATGGTTCTGAAAATTTCTATTTTGTTTAATGTAGACAAAGATTTAACCGTTTTGTTTAAAATAACATGCTTCATGATTTTTGATGGGTCTGTAGTACTAAACTGTTATGTGATATCTGTCTTTCTATATAGCAGTGAATGCTAGACAATCTCATCAAAGATGAAGGAGAGACTCAAAGTAACAGAAATATTATTCTACAAAAGGAAACTGAGAATACCATGAACTGAACATGTGAGCCACAAGATTTTGGAGAGGATTGAAACAAATAGGAAAATTAAACTTAGCATCAGGAAAAGACTGCTGAGGTTTTTGGGAAACATAATTAGGAAGGAGGGTTTGGAGAATTTAATACTCATAGGAAGGATGGAGTTAGGAAGAGACAAGAGAAAGCAGTGCAAGACATACTTGATAGGCTTAAGCAAGTGGATGGCAGAGTGGCATTTGGGAGATATCAAAAGGAAAAGTGTTAAGAGTGACAAGGTACAGGGGTAAGTGGATTGCCTACATCCTAAAAGAACACAGAGCACAAAGAAGAAAGACAATAAGAAGATAAGTTAAAAATGTTAACATTTTGAATTAATTTTAACTGGATTTAAATTGTGTGGAGCATTTTATTTATTAACATTTGACAAGTTTTTCTTTTATATTTATTATTGGTTTTTACTGACAGTTATAAAGTTTGGCTAAAATCGACTCAAAAAGTTTGTTATTAAACTTTTCTTTCAGTTATATTTAATTCTTTCTTATATGTGGAAAGCATTTGCTTGGAAGTAGATGCAAAAATTACTGTGTATATTTGGCAATTTTGCATTGTTGTATTCCAAAGAAAGAATCATGTTGTAAGTTGAAAGCTGTTATTATTGAAGTTAGACTAATATCTTGAAAGTTATATTATTTTATTTTTAATTTAATCTTGAGAACTTGATAGAGACCGCTTATTAAAAACTATAAAAGTTATCAACAGGATTTGGCAAAAATGTGTTATAGTTGCAAATGCCACTCAGTCTATGTTTATTAGTATAGAAATAGAATACATTTTGACCAGTAAGTTGCAGGCTTGATATTAAGGAAAGTTGCTTACTTTTTTAGTTTGGATCATTTGAAGATACGTATTTGTAGACCTGGATTTTAAGGAATATTTTATTTATTTATTTAAGTTTTAATTCATCAGGAACAGTAAAAAAAATAAGCTTTTGATTGCATCTGTTACCATTATTATTTATTTCCTTTAGAATTTGTTATGGTTAGTTGTTGTTACAAATTTGTTACAATTATTATTTACTTGCTGTAAAATTTATCTTTTAATCAACAATTTAACACATCACTCAATAAATCCTGGGTTTAATTAATAAAACAACAATGTTTAGACAAAATTCAACATTATTCAATACACTGATTCCAACACTTCTCTAACAATTTAATGTCTTTTTTGTAGAACAATTTGTCTTTGGCCTCAAAATATGCCTCAGTTTCTGATATTACTTCTTCACTAGAGCATTCTTTTGAAGTCAGTAAACAGCCAGTAGTCACTGGGGGCCAGATCTGGAAAAAAGGGTGGATGCAGAAGCAATTTGAAGTGCAATTCATGTAGTTTTGCTATCGTTATGATTGAATTGTAACACGGTGTGTTGTCTCAGTGAGAGATCACTTTTTTCTTCATTTGTGGTTGGGGTTTTGGCCAGACACATCAATAATGCTATATAATATTCACTATTGATGGTTCTTCCTTTCTCAAGGTAATCAATAAACAAAATATCTTGTGCATCCTAAAATACAGAGGCCAAACCCTTGCCTGCTAATGTTTGCATCTTTGGTCGCTTTGGACAGCTTTCACTTGTTGATTTCCACTCAGCTGACAGCCAATTTGACTCTGGAGTGAAGTGATGGATCCATGTTTCAGACAAATATCATGTATTTATGCAAAAACTTCTTGTTGTGTTGAAACAGTTGCAAATATTGCTCTGAATCGTTGACACATTGTTGTTTTTGATCGACTGTGAGCAAACACAGCACCCACTTTGAACACACCTTTCTCATTGACAAATGTTCATGCAAAATGGTGAATACACTGCTTTCTGGTATGTTCAACTCCTCTGCTATCTCACACAACTTTAATTTACAATTAGCCAAAACGTTTTTTGGGTGTTTTTCTGGACAACTATTGATTTTGGGCAACCTCAGTGTTCAACATCATTTGTGTTCAGCATCATTTGTTTGCATTTAAAGTCAGCATACCACCTTTTAACTGTTGTTTCTAATGGAGCAGAGTCCAAATAACACTTATCAAGCCATTGCTTTGCTTGAACAGTATTTTCTCCATCAGAAAGCAATGCTTTATCAACACACAAAATGCAAATTTTTCCATTATTTTGAAAATTTGCAACAGTAGCTTCACTTAAATAACTAATTTGTAAACTAATAATCCAATTAGGGCCAAATTTTATCACATGAAGGTTAGTACTTCATAAAAATTACATGGATTTTTATTAATGGCACCATCTATATGTCAGGCCTGGAACTTATTGTAACACATACACACATACATATAGGCAAATGTATACTCAGTTAAGTTATAATCTGAGGAAAGAAACAGTATGATTAAATAAAGAAGACAAGAGGTAAATTATATTTTTCTTGCCTACACATTTTGTTTTGTGATGGACTTCATCAAGGCAAGAAGATGACTCTTTGCCTTGACATGTATTCTGTATTTAGGCAGCAATCCTTCTCTTATGTAAGTTTCATAAAAAGTCAGGTAAGGTACTGTGGTTAAGATTTTTGGTTAATTTATTATGTGATCTTATGTTTTTTTAGTACATAAATTATATAAAAGTTGTCTGAATGTTTTATTTATCCAAGTGCTTCCAACTATACTTTTAGCCATTATCTGTCATTTTTAAAGAATCCTGCATATATATATATATATATATATATATATATATATATGAGGATTAATATGGAGAAGTTTGTCACTTATCTGAGTAGAATCATGTCAACTTCAAAGATTCGTGATGGCACCACTATGATGTCCTCACTCCTCAGGGCTTATTTTTCAGAGCAGATTAAAAAAGTAAACCGTGAGGAGTGAGAATATCATAATGGTACCTTCACAAAACTTTGAAGTTAGCATAACTCTGCACAGTCAAGTGACAAACTTCTCCACATTAGTCCTATTAATGCTCTATCTTGATATTGAGCACTTTACAAAAAAAAACCTGCTCACCAAAATACATTTTTATCAGTAAAACACTGAAAAAAGGCACTAAGCATTATCACAACTCAATATGATACATATATATGAAAAATATAATGCTGGTAAAAATCTTAAGGCCAATGAAAATAAAGAAAAAATATTTTTTGGCATTGTTAGACTCAAACAGTTATTTGAGTAAAATTTGGAAAATGAATATTAGAAAAAAATATTTTAAATATTTTTAGCTTTTAATAAGGAATACTGGGAAATAAGGCTAAATACCAGCTGGTGAAAAGTTTAAGACCATATTTAAATACACTTTAACTGGTAACTATATAACAAAATGTAGTCATTTGTGTTCAACAATAAGTGCAATCAACATCTCCTATGAGAATCCCATACATTGCATTAGGTAAAAAGATGTAAATTGCTAAAAACATGTCAGGGTTTAAATGTGGCAGAATTTCCAGGCTTTTTCCATTGAAAGTTTTTCCCACTTTGTCATACATTTTCCTAAAATTTTTCTTCATATATAAAAAGCTATATATTGTTTTCACATATACTGTATATATATATATATATATATATATATATATATATATATATATATATATATATAGGGTGAGATGGATGAATTGTTGTGTAAATTATACAAAAATGAATATAACACTGACGTCTCATTTTAAAAGATGTATTTACTAAAATTACTCAAAACATTTTTAAAATACTAAAGATAAATTCATTCAATAAAATCACCATTGTCTTCAACCACTGTATCAAGACAACTTTAGAATTTTCAGCAACTCTTCAGGATAGTCTCCTTGTTTAAGCTAGTGAAAGCTGCCATAATTATTGGCTTTGGTTCATCTTTGGTTTACAAGGACTTTACCAATCGGACACCACTCAGCCGCACACATAAGGATCAAGGTTGTTGCAGTCTGGGGTGTTAGTTGCTATTTGTAAAGTGTGATTTGGTCACAGTAATTGTCTGCTTGCCTTAATTTTAGAGAGTTGTTTGTGTGGATTTAAGCACGTGCCTGTCATCATTTTTTTAGTGTTGAATGTTGAATGATTATATATATGACACACACACACACACACACACACACACACACACACACACACACACACACACACACAGACAGACAGAGGAACAACTCATAACTATAAATAAAAACAAAACATTTAAATATTAACATATCTTAGATATTGAGCAGTTTATTGCAAAGTCTGCTTGCTTTAAATACCTTCCTATCAGTATTCCAATGACTGTGATACAATCAAAAGTTTTGTCATCACTACTATTGTGTATATATATATATATATATATATATATATATATATATAGAGAGAGAGAGAGAGAGAGAGAGAGAGTGTACAGTTGATAAATTATCACCATTTTTATATTTTTAATTTCATGCATGCATATTGTTGTGTCTTTGATTTTGTTGACTGCATGGTATAGTAGGGTCAGTTGGGCACCGTCTGTAACTAAAAGATCACCATGACACAATTCACTCTGTCAAAAATTTGGAAACAGCATACTGTACTGCTTGGCATTAATGCCAGAAGCTCAAATACAAATATTTCAGACTGTTTAGTTCTCAATCTGATAACAGTGCAGAGGATCTAAAAAGAGTTGGATGAGTCTAATGCTGATTACGAAGGTGTTTGGATTGACCACTAGTGTTGGAAATGTTATGCCTCTATTCATCTTCTCACAGGGCTCAAGATGGAAGCCTCCATCAAGTACCTCAAGGAGGTAGTGCTGCCATGGGACAAAAGAAAGGCTGCTGAAAAATCCTATCCCAAGCAAGAGGACTCTGCACCATGTCACACATGTAACAGGAAAACTCAGTCATGGCTGTCAGACAATTTTTACCATCACATTTTTACCCCTCAGATGTGACTACCTAACTCTCCAGACTGCAACTGCCTTGATTATTATTTCTGGAGTGCAGTTGAACAAAACTCCTTGTAATAACAAAGATGAATTGAAATCAAGGATTATGGCAGTGTTCACCAACTTAAACAAGGAAAACATGTAGAAGAGATTCTGAACTTGTCTGGAGGCTATTGTTGAAGCCAGTGGTAGTTTTATTAAATACTTTTACTCTTTAGTATTTCAAGATATTTTTGTGTAATTTTGGTAAATATACCTGTAAAAATGAAATGTCAATGTTATTTTTATTTTTGTGTAATTTAGACAACAATTCATCCATCATATCCTATAAATGCATGCACACCTGAATACATATATGAATACTAGCCTCTTGAGAAAAATGATGGAGAAATAGGGAGACAATATTAACACTGTAGTTTGTTCATGTGGGTAGTGAACTAGTGTAGGATTTTGTACCAAAATTTTCTGATTTTCAAGATGACACCAGAAAATGTCAAAAGGAGAAAAAAATCACTTTAAAGAAAAAACAAAATGCAGAAAAAAAGTAAAATTTGAAGTGCATTTGATTCAATTATATTTTGATTTTTATCATGCAGGCATAAAGTGATAAAAACATTTTATAGAAATGCAAATTAAATTTTTTGTTTATTTTTACACAAAAAGGAATTACTTACCACCTGTTGACAAGATTATGGCAAGGAAGAATCATAAAGAGATAATGAAAGATAGAAAGAAGAATAAAATGAGCAGATTAATAAGAAGGATTAATGATTAAGATTATAATTGAAATAAACACACACACACACACACACACACATGCACATTTAATAAAAAAGTGTTTGAAAATATGCATAGCTTAAATTTGCTATATTTATGGAAGAAGCATGGAAGATAGATCATTTATAGATATAGATTGTGTAAACAAATATTAACACACTATAGTGACTGGTAGCTTTATATTTCAAGCAATCTTAAGATGTTTCTGGTATGAAACTGACAGTTACCATGTAGTGTTGATTCCCATGTATCACTATGAATTGCTATCTATCTATCTATCTATCTATCTATCTATCTATCTATCTATCTATCTATCTATCTATCTCAGTCTGTTCCTATCTATCTATCTATCTATCTATCTATCTATCTATCTATCTATCTATCTCAGTCTGTTCATAACTATCTATCTATCTATCTATCTATCTATCTCAGTCTGTTCATATCTATCTATCTATCTATCTATCTATCTATCTATCTTTTCTCATGTATCTTTAAACTTTCAGCAATTTGGCCAGAATAAGATGATATAATCTGTTCATTTCATTTTAGATAGGAAAAGAACCTGATCCAGAGGATTCCAACCATGTCTTTGCACTAAGAGTTGTGAGGTCAGTATAATATTTATGCCAGCATGATTCCAAATTTAGGGGTCTGTGTATTTTTTCTCTTTGGCTCAAATGTGCACATATGGGCTCCCCATATAAAAAAGACCTTGTGTCACATCCTACATTAATGGAGAATCAGGTAAAGATCTATCTATCTATCTATCTATCTATCTATCTATCTATCTATCTATCTATCTATTGATATCATTTTGTATTTCTGTCTTCAGTATAATGATATATATATATATATATATATATATATATATATAACTTCAATGTAGGAAGAGCTACATTGGTGAAATATTTAAAAATTTAAAAGCTCTTGTATATAAACTTAAAAAGACCTACATTTGGACAACTCTTTACACTCATTTGCAACACATAGAAACAAAATAAACTATAACTTTGGTTTTATAAATGCTACTTTCATTACAAAATGCTTAGAGGATGTTTTGATAAATATTTTGCTATCTATAAGCACACATCAAGCAAACTTTATCATGTCACTAATTTTTATAAAACTTATACTTAGACAATGTAAGATATGTCTACGTACAACCACAACTGGTATAGCTTAAATTCTTTCATTTTCACTCAAAACTTTTTAAATCAACATTTGGCTAACCTCTAAACATGTACAAAATGCCTTCTAGATGGTCAAATTCACAAAAATGAATACACATTGTCATTTGAATTCTGTATAGACAAACTAGAATTATAGTAAACATACACCATGAAAGTTGCTAAACAGGACAAATACACATGAGGTAAAGAAAATAAAAAACAAAAAAATACAAAAATAAAAATACCAAAATTATCTTTTTTTCTCTATATTAAATTTTTTAATGAAGCTTAAATAAAAGTGAAATTTGTTAAATTTATAAACCTTGCCTATTTCTTCCTTATCTAATCTAATATAATTTTCAGCATTTCTCTTTTATTTATGAAAATGAATTGTCACATCAACATTAATGTAAACTTAGTCTGATGAGGTCTCAGAGGATAAAATGCATCACATGAAAATGTTTTTCTCTTTGTCATACTTCTTTCCCCTAAAATACAATAGACAGCTGAGAAAAATAAAATAGTGAGAAGTCCCTGATCCTAGGGAACAGATGTCTGATATCACATTACACCATTGCACTAGGTAGTTGGGGTTGTTGCCATGAGGTCAGTGTAACTAATAGTTGCTGGGGAGGGGGTCATTTTCATCCCTGGCCCAATCATTTATTTTTATTTTATTATTACAATGTAGGCTAATACTAACAAAAATGATGGAATGAAAAAGAATCTAAATTAAATTAAATTAAATTAAATTAAATTAAATTAAATTAAATTGCCTAGTTACAAAAAAGAAAAATTAAATTTAAAATTTTCAGCACCCCTCATTTGTATACATATGCAGTTACACCAGCATAACAAATTTAGTCCAATAATGCCCAATGTGCGTTGTGGTACAGTGGATATTGGCTCAGAACGAGAAACCGGGGAGCCAAGTTCGAATTCCAGTTGAATCCATTGTATTCACTTATGCGCAAATACCCTTGGGAAAGGTATTAATCTGTCTCTTCCTTCCAGTTATGGGTTAAATAGTAGGACAGATTGGGTTCTATAGCCTTGGTCGCAAGAGCAATGGCAACCTTGGTCGCAAGAGCAATGGCAACCTACTGCGGGATAATCTTCTGCCCAGTCAGTCATGTCTCTTTTGAGACATGATTGCCCAAGTGTGTATCACGTATGGCACTTAACTGACTGAATGCCCTAAAAGAAGTCACAACACATCACTAAAAAACTTCTTCCAGTTTGTCATGTATGTGGGCTGAAATCTTTCTTTTATATATTTTTCATTTAATGTGATGAAAAAGAACATTTTTTTATTTAGTTTTTCTTACATTCTTACAATTTTCCTTTTATGGAAGCTGCTAAGAGAGCTAATTATTGTTTATTTGTTGAGTGAAATAAGCTGAATTAGAATGGCACTTTGATACCAGTTAGGTATCAGAATATTGGGAATTTCTGGCGAGAACATTGATAACCCCTCCCAGAATAGGCTAGTTAGGCTTGTTTTATTTATTTATTTTTTTTCAACTGCTTAGCTAGGAGATGTATGTTCATTACCACTCCATTCACTTTTATTTTTCATCCCTTCTTTCTTTAGTTTAATTCCCCATCTTCTTCCTCTTTAGGAGATAAGAAATGTCAATTCTCTGGTAGAAGCAGGATGCCTTTCAATTTTCAAATATATTTTTTCATATTTGTTGTGTTTGGATGAGTGTCTGATTGAGTGAGTGTTTTGGGTGAATGATTGTCATTATATGTTTAAGTCCTGCATTAATTTCACCCAGTTAACTGATATTTCTGCTACAATTTTAGGATTGTAATGGGGGTTTATTACTAACACTGTTTTGTCTTGGTTTCTTGTAAATAATCTTTGTTTTACATTATAAATATTTGCTGGAGTTATAAATTTTTAAAATGTTGTTATTTTTATTCCCTATCCTTATCCAGAAAAAAATTATATATAGGGACTAGTTAGGATTTTATAGAATTCCTGAAGTATTCTGGTGGATGTAGTAAGAATGGTAAGTAAGAATGTGTTGTTTTAGTGCAAGGATTATTGTAGAATGCAAGGGTCAGTGATTGTGGCTAGCTTAGTTTAAGTTTAAGACAGATGATGACCAGTCTTACCCATCCCCATTTTGGCCACATTTTTACAATAAATAATGTTGCACAGTGGGTTAGAGAATGTATGGTCATTGGCCTCTTTTATTTTTGTCCCCACTTTTTTTTAGTTTGATTCCCCCTCCCCTCTCCCCATTAGGTGACCAGAAATGTTAGTTCCCTATTGGATACAGGACACTTTTTGTCTTTCTAATATTTCTGATATTTCTGTCACAGTTAAGAATTGTGAGATTTTTATTACTAAATCTATTTTGTCTAGTTCCTTGTAAATATTATTATCCATTGTGTAAATATTCATCAAGGTTTTCATTTTTAAATTTGGTATTCCCCACTCCCCACAGACATATGGAACAAGTTAGATTTTCAAAGAGTTTTTGAGGCATTAATACCTCAAAAACTCTTTGAAAATCTAACTTGAATATTAAGAATGGTAAGTAAGAATGTGATGTTTTAGTGCAAGGAATATTTTATAGCTTACCTGGGCCAGCAATTATGGCCAGCTAAGTTATCTTAAGACAGATGAAGACCAGCCTTCCCCTAACCCCACTTTTTGTCATGTGTTACATTTTTTGTATTTCTAAAAATATATTTTTTTGCACAGTGTATCAGGGTACTACAACGTGGTGTAATGGTTAGAAAGCTTGTCTCACTAGAACCATTAGTAGTGGGTTTGATCTTCACTGAGTGCTCAACATCTTGTGGGCCTTGTGCCACATCTAAGCTATGCTTAGAAAATCATCAGGGCACCTTGACATGGTGCAATAGTTATCGAACTTGTCTTGCTAGAACACTTACGACTGTGTAGTGAGTTTGATCCTGACTGATGCCCCCTACTTTTGGCTTTGTGTCACATCTAAGTCAAAGTTAGAAAATAATTTTGCAGGAATTGACAAGGACTATGGTTAGGTATAAGAAGTGGGTTTCATGGAAATCTAAATTGCTGTTGATTATATTTGTCGACTCATTCTAAATAGGTTAGCAGCATAAATGCATGTGAAACCAAAGTTGATTGGGCAATTAAATCCTGTGATAAAGGGTGCATAGCCATAATTAAGGCAGAGCTGACCACCTTACTTATCAAGAAGGATTAAATTCTTGTAGCTAAGGCTATGTTGAAAAGAATGTCTGTGGAGGCAACAAATATGGTTGCTGATCTGCATTCAGAGAAAATGAGAAATGCTACCAACAGACATATTGCATGTGTCACATTACCAGAAATTGAACCATAACTACAAACACAGAAATATGTGAGGTTTTTCAAGACAACTTTCAATTTACACTGTTTGATGCCTATTTGACTGACTTCCCTTACCTCAAAGTCGCTGAATTGGCCATGTTACAGAATTTGAGATCTGGAAAGTACTGAAGCTGGTTGACTGGAACAATATTTTCAAAACAAGAAACCAACAGTAGAATTCCAAACAACAACTACTTACATCATTTCATCCTTAAGGCTATAAGGCAAGCTAACAAAATCCCAAAACTGGACACTACAAAAATTACTTCTTAAAGCAACAACACAAAATTACCCATATAATTTCATCCTTAACCCCAGAAAATGTCCTTACAAAATCATAAATTCAAAATGTAGACTTTCTAGCAGACTAAAAAAATAATTGGTTGAAAAATACATTTTTCTTTCTCTTTAAACAACTACAATTTTTTCTTTGGTGCAAACATTTAACTCAAATCGCCTCGTAAGGTGTGAAGTTTTGCTCTCAACTACTTCTGCATGCTACATCATAAATAGTTTGTCAAAAATAGCCAGGCGGTGAATTTCATTCTGTCAGCCAAAGGAACAGACATCCGAGATGAGTTACCCAGCAGAATAGTAAAACAGTTAACAACCCACTTCATCGACGCTAGATCATCTGGTTTACTACAAGTAATAATAGGTAATAAAAAATAAGTACAGACTCTTTCCCATACACAGACACACACATACACGCGTCGCATAGATGCTTATGAATGCCAATGTACACATGTAACATGGACACCCTTAATTTATATTATTTATTGAAGCAATTAAAAGCATATCAAATTAAATAATGTTAGAGTTTTATTGCATTTTTTATTTTACTATTGGGAGCAGATTTTAGAAAAAGAGCCAAATAGGTTGAAGAAAATAGATGATTCACAATCCCCAATGAGTCCTGCGCTTAACTAATGAAACCAATTTTGCCTACAAAATTTATTTTCTTTATTTCAAATTGTTGCTTGTTGAAATGATATGAACTCATAACTATGTCTAATAATACCAGTTATAGCACTCCAAACAATAACACAAAAATTTTCTCATCATTTCATCCTTAGTGCTAGAAAACGAGCTTACAAAATCCACAAAATAGACACCGTCAATAAAACCAATTTTAAAAAATCCACAAATCACAAAAAAAAAAAAGAGACAAAACCAATAGCACTACTAAATACAAATCAAAATCATGCACATCATTTCATCATCAATGCTAGAGAAGTTACTTAAATAATCCACTAATGACTGAAACAGACAACATTTCTAACAAGAAAAACACCAAATTACCCTCATTATTTTATCCTCAACAACAGAAACAATCGGCTTACAGCCATATTACGTTGAATACATCGGTTCTTGCTCGATCATCAAAGTTAAGCAATGTTGAGCCTAGTCAGTACTTAGATGGGTGACCACTTGGGAATACCAGGTGCTGTAAGCGTTTAGTGACAGATGTGCGTTGTGGTGCAGTGGATATCAGCTCGGAAAGAGAAATCGGTGAGCCGAGTTCGAATTCCAGTTGAATACCCTGCATTCACTTAAGCACTGGTACCCTTGGGAAAGGTATTAATCCATCCATTCCCTCCAGTCATGGGTTAAATAACAAGGGTAGGACTTGGGGACCCTGCCCTTAAATCCAAATCCCAATGAATCTTGATACTCGAAAAGAAAAAAGTATTACTAGACACAAAACTTATATAAAAACAACAATAAATTGTTGAAAGAAAAAGGTATTACCAGCAATAAATAAGTAAAATTTAGTTGGCAATAAATGACCCACTGAGGTTGATATGCCATAAAACAAAAACAACCAACCAACCAATCAACCAAAAAGAAAACAATCTTGTAAACACAAAATATCCAAAAGAGATACCACCAATAGCAATTCTAACACAAAAAACAAAATTACCCTCAATATTTTATCTTCACCTACAGAAAATGATCTTATAAAATCACTAAATACCCAAAGAAGATACCACCAATAACAATTCTTAAAAGAAAAACCAAAAATCATCATTTCATCCTCAATGACAGAAAGTGATCTTGTAAAATCCCCAAATCACCAAAAAAAGATATCAGCAATAGTAGTTTAAAAAAAATAAAAAAAAATAAAAATAAAGCACAAAATTATCCCCTCATTTCATCTTCAGTGATAGAAAACAATCTCATAAAATCCCCAAATTCTCAAAATATTTGCCACCAATTGCAATTTTAACAAGAAAAACACAAAATTACTCTCATTGTTTCATATTCAACAACAGAAAACAATCTTGTAATGTCATCAAATCACTAAGCAGATACCACCAATAGCAATTCTAACAAAATATAAAAAATGACAAAAAATAAACACAAAATTAACTTCATCATTTCATTCTCAAGGACAGAAATGGTCTTGTAAAATCACCAAATACCCAAAAGAGATACTACTTATAACAATTCTAACTAGAAATACACAAAATTAACCTCATCATTTCATTTCAAACAACAGAAAACAATCTTGTAAAATCACTAAATCCCCCAAAGTGATACCATCAATTGCAATTGCAATAAGAAAAACACAAAATTACCATCATCATTTCATTCTTAATGCTAGAAAACTAGTTCACAACATCCATAAATTACAAAAATAGACACCACCAATGGCATTTTTAACAAAACAACAACAGAAAAATGCACGCATTGTTTATATCTTCAACGCAAGAAAATGAGCTAAAAAATCCAAAAAACTAAAATATAGACACCACAAATAGAAATCTAACAACATAAAACAATC
Organism: Ascarosepion bandense; assembly: GCA_037127315.1. NCBI lineage: Eukaryota > Metazoa > Mollusca > Cephalopoda > Sepiida > Sepiidae > Ascarosepion > Ascarosepion bandense. Next base: position 125,841 of record JBBBDQ010030790.1, on the reverse strand, counting down.
AACATACTTTCATCTCTAATGCTGCAAAAGAAGCTAAAAATTAACAAATTAAAAAAAATAGACACTAAAATAGCATTTCTAACAACAGCCACAACATGAAATTACCCACATTATTTCATCCTTAACAACAGAAAACGAGCTTACAAAATCTAAAAAGTTGACACCACTAATGTAATAAAATGACTGTCGGAAGGGACTTACTTCAATCTGTATGAATTCATGTGGCATGTAAGGTCCTGTTACACGAGTTTTCATGCATGCGTGGTTGATTGGTGACTCATCAGTTTGTTTCTGACAGCCATTGATTTTGCAGCTGTTTTTCAACATTTTATTTTTATTTAGAGTTGTGTACATACAGTATTGAGATGTGACGATTAAAAGAACAAAAAAACCCCAAAACTACTCTATATTTTGGCAGAAGGAGAAAATGAGCAAATGAATGAAGTTAAGCAGTGACATCCTGAGGCAGTTTATGAGAAGAGGTGATGTGGTTGTGTGGCTTAATAAGCTGAAGCTGGTTGTGAAGTTGCAAAAGATTGATGACGTAGTAACATTGATCTTGATGTTTTTGGAGGGGAATGCACTAGTGGTTTATCTGGAAATGGGAGAGAAAGACCAGACCTATGTTGAGAGCATTGAGAAAAGATTAAAGACAGCATTTCCAGAGTGTGCTTTTGAGGCTTATAACAAGCTTAGAAGAGTTACCTAGACCAAAGAATCAGTGGACATGTGTGCAGTAAAAATAAGGCAACTAACAGGATTGGTTGGATACATGGGATGAAGCCTTCAGAAGACTGTTAAAATGGCTTTCATGAGTGGTTTTCCTGAACACATCTTGATGGAACTGCAACAATTGACTGGGATCAAAACCATGGAGGTAGAGGAAATTTTGAGGCATGCCAGGGTGCTGGCAAAACATCACAGTGAACTGGGAGCATTTGCAACCTCTACTACAAACAAGCCCAGTGACGAGGTGCAGACAGTGAAGAGATGAAGGAAAATGCTTCAGATGTCAGTGGCTCCACCTGATCAGAGATTGTAGAGAACCAAAGCCGGACATTATCTGTTTCCAGATGGCCAGGTTGGGCAAATTAGTAGAAATTACCCTTTACCTCAGGGAAATGAGTAAAGGGGTGCTATTGTGCCAGTAGTCACCCCTTTAATTCTGAAAAGGCATGTGAGAGTTTATTGCCACAAATAGTAGTCACTGTCAACAGTGATAACTGTTGTGCGACTATGTTCATCACAACAAGTGTCACAGACTTTTGGAATGGAGCCAGCAATATTAGAGTGGTAGATGGCAGAGAGGTGAAGTGTTGTGGAGAGATCAACGCCAAGATTGTGGTGAGGAATATACCGCTGCGACTTTGAGTAATTATGCTGGATAAATTCATTGCGGGAATCGATGTGATACTGGGCTTAAATGTTATAGATTAGCTGGGAGGAGCTACAATTGCTAAGGGTCAGGTGAAGTTCAGCAATCAGTATGAAACTAGGATGGTAAGAAGCACAAACAGTAATAATGCTATCCAGCCAACAAAAACCAGGCCATGTCATGAGTATGAGGACTTCTGAGTCCATTTTGATGGTGACAAGTGGACAGTAGAATAGCGATGGACTGTGGGACCGGCTGTGCTGACAAATTAGGTTGGCTGCTATGAAAGCACATTAAGAAGAGAGATAAGACTGCAGTTCGAGAAAGAAGTTGAGAGGTGGATCAACAAAGGAATTTTAATTCTATGGACAGGGAAGGTTGAAGGAATTCTGCCACTCATGGCAGTGGTTCAACCTACCAAGAAGAAAGTCAGGCCAGTGTTGGATTTCCGAGAATTGAATAAGTATGTTGCCTGCCACACCATAGATGGAATTGATGTATGTTAAGAAATCATGAGAGAGCAGAGGAGAATATAGTGAGCAACCAAGATTGTGGATTTAAATTCAGCTTACCTTCAAATTCATGTGGACAAGAAACTATGGCAGTATCAATTGGTTGAATATAAAGGTCAGATTTATTGCTTGACCAGATTAGGTTTTGGACTAAATTCTGCATCAAAAATTATAACTGCAGTGCTTAAGACTGTGTTGACCAAAGATGAAGCAGTTTAAAAAAAGCCACTTGCTTTTATATCAATGACATACTGGTGGACAAGACAAAGGTAACTGCGGGAAGGGTGAAAGACCATGTCAAAAAGTATAGACTGATGGCTAAACCATCAGAGTCTTTGGAAAACGGAATGGCTCTGGGATTGAAGTTACAGTGGAATAAGGCAGGAAAGTTGATGTTTGGAAAAGGAAATGAGATACCTGAAGTCAAGGATGGCCTGACCAACCGAGAATTTTTTCAGTGCACAGGAAATTGGTTGGACATTACTCCGTAGTTGGATGTTTGTAAACTGCATTCAGTTAAAAAGGCAGACCAGTATGGACTGATAGGAGGGATAAAATTGACCAAAAATTGTTGCGTATGATACAGGAAGTTACTGCAAAAGGGAAAAACAGTGGATCCTGTAAAAGGAGAATAGCATATAAGAAGGAGCCAGGAAAGAGTAATATGAAGCAATGCTGGCAGCCTGGCAATAGGGGTTAAGGTTAGAAATAGGAGGAGTAACTGTTGAAGATTCTGCTTGGCTACGGAAAGAGAATGATTGCACCCACATGGATGTTGCGGAGCTTGATGCCACAATGAAGGGGATCAACCTGGCTTTGAAATGGGGACTACAAGCAGTGAAAATTAGAACGGACTCGGCCACAGTGGCATCATGGATTAAATCAGAAGTATCAGGGAAAAAAAAGGATCAAGACAAAAGGAGCAGCTGAGATGCTGATCAAGCATCAACTTGGGGCACTTGGAGACTTCATCAGAGAATTCAGACTAAAAATAACCATCGCATTAGTTCCATCACAGAAAAACAAGCCAAACATGCTGACCAGAGTGAAGAATGTCTGGCTACGGGAGAAGAAAGATATGGCTCTGGTATGCTGTGTAGTAGAAGATCTGAAGGACCTGCATAATATGCATCATTTTGGGAAGGGAAGAACTTTGTATCTGGCAAGAAAAATGAATCTAAACATCACAATGGAAGATGTTCAGGAGGTGGTGGAGCAGTAGGGAGTGCCAATCCATTGACCCCACACCGTCCAGGCACAAAAAAGTTGCATATAACAGAAAATTGGAGGCATCTGGCCATTGATATTACACATTATCGCCATGAACTATATTTAACTATGATTGACTGAATTAGAACAGAAATTGCAAAAAGGATAGAGAGTGTTGTTGAGGAGGTGTTTATGGAGAGGGGGGCAGTAGAAGAGGTCCTAATGGATAATGGTGTGTCCTTCCACTCAGAAGTCTTTAGAGAACTGTGTGAGAAGTGGGGTGTTAGGCAATACTTTAGATATGCATACCACCCAAGCAGCAATGGAATCATAGAGAGGCACTATCGAACTATAAAAGCCATAGTGGCAAGAAGCTAAACCTTACCTCAAGAAACAGTCTTTTGGTATAATATGGTGCCTAAGACTGACCAAGATGAAACATCAGTGCCACATTGATTTGTTTTCATGTATGAATGGTGACATCCACTGAATGAAATACGCAAATTCCAAAACCAGAAAACACAAATAGAACTTCAACAGCACAATGTAACCACATCACTTCATCTTTAACGCTCGACAGTGAGCTTACAAAATACATCATTAAAAAAAGACACCACCAATAGAACTTCCTACAACAATATAAAGTTATCCACATCATTTCATCTCTAACAGTAGAAAACTAGCTTATACAATGCACAGATCCCCAAAATAAACAACAGAAATAGAATTTCTAGCAACAACGCAAAATTACACTAGAAAACACCAGAAAACAACATCAGAAAACAAATCCTCCCAAAAATACAAACCACCAATCATTAGCACATCTAAAAACAATAAGAGAAAATTACCTGTATCATTGTATTATCAACACCATAAAAAGAGCTTAAAAATACAGAAAATGGACACCACTAATAGCACTTATGAAGATATCAAAAAATTACACACATCTTTTTCATTGAATGGAATTTTAAACAAAACATCAAAAAATTATCCACATCATTTCATCCTCAGTTAGAAAATGAATTTAAAAATCCAAAAAAATGAACACAACAAATATCAGTTCTAAAAACATCCCAAAATTTCTTATATTTCATCTTCAATCCACAAATCACCAAAATAGATTCCCCAAAAATTCTCTCTAACTACAACACAAAATTATGCACATCATTTCATCCCCAATACTAAGAAACACACTTACAACAACCACATATCCCTAAAAAAAGCCACCATCAAAACCACTTTTAACAACAATAACGGAAAATTACCCTCATCATTTAATACTCAACTCTAGAAAATGAGCTTACAAGATTCACAAATTCAAAAACAAAAGATTTCACCAATAGAACTTCTAGTATCAACACAAATTTCCCTCATCATTTTATCCTCAACACCAGAAAACAGCCTTAAAAAAATTAACAAATCCCCCAAAATTAGAAATCTCCAATAGCATTTCTAAAAACAATAAAAGAAAATTACTCATATCATAGGATGTGCATTGTGGTGCATTGGATATCGGCTCGGAACGAGAAATCGGGGAGCCGAGTTCGAATTCCAGCCAAATTCATTGTATTCACTTACGCGCAAATACCCTTGGGAAAGGTATTAATCCATCTATTCCTTCCAGTTATGGGTTAAATAGTAGGACAGATTGGGTTCTATAGCCTTGGTCGGCAACCAGTCTACCGCAGAAAGCAATGGCAACCTACTGCGGGATAATATTCTGCCCAGTCAGTTATGTCTCTTTCAAGACATGATCGCCCAAGCATGTATTACGTATGGCACTTAACTGACTGACTGACTCATATCATTTTGCCATCAATGCCATAAAATGAGTTAAAAAACTGGACATCACCAATAGATATTTTAAAAACATCCTAACATTCCTTGTATTTGTCCTCAATCCACAAATCACCAAAATCGGTACCCCAAAAATTACCTCTAACAACAACTCCAACACAAAATTACACATATCATTTCATCCTCAATGATAGGAAATGTGCTGACAAAAACCACATATCTTCCCCCAAAAAGACACCACCAAAAGCACTTCTAACAACAATAATGAAAAATTACCCTCATCATTTTATGCTATGTGACAATATTCACAAATTAAAAATAATAGACACCACTAATATCTCTTCTAGCAACAACACAAAAGTTATCTACATAATTTCATCCCCAGCTGTAGTAAATGAGCTTGAAAAAAATCCACAAATCACTAAAATAGACACAACTATTGTCACTTCTAACAACATTATATAATTATGTGTATTATTTCATTCTAAATGCTATAAAAAAGTGTACAAAATACACAAATATAAAAATAGTCACCATTAATAGCACTTCTAACAATAACCAAAAATTACCCACATCATTTCATCTTCACCACTAGTAATCTAGTTTACACTATCTACAAATTCAAAAAAGTAGACGCTGCTAATATCTCTTCTTGCAATAGCACAAAGTTACCCACAATTTCATTCTTAATGCTAGCAAAAAACCTTATAATATTCAAAAATCCCAAAATAGACACCACCAATAGCACTTCAAACAATAACAGTAAATTACCCACATTATATCATCCCCAAACACTAGTAATTGAGCTTACATATTCACAAATCCTAAAAATAAAAGCAGTTCTAACAACACAAAATTATGCATAACATTTCATTCTCAATGCAAGAAAACTAGCTTACACTATCTACAAATTAAAAAATGTACATGCTGCCAATATCACTTTATATAATAACACAAAGTTACCCACATAATTTCATCCTCAATGCTAGCAAACAAACATACAAATCCACAAAAGTAGACATCACTAATATCTCTTCTAACAATACAAAATTACCAAACATTATATCATTCTTGACAGGAATTCTAGTAAACGAGTTTACAGCATCCATATATCACAAAAATAGTCACCACCATTCCACCAATAGCACTTCTAAGAACGATGACAAAAAATTACCCACTTCATTTCATCCTTGATGCAAGAAAACATCTGCACAAAATACACAAATCCAAAAATTGTTACCACCAATATTTCTTCTTACAACAACACAAAATTACCTACACCATTTTATCTTCAACACTAGCAATTGAACTTACAAAATCCATAAATCCCAAAAATAGGTACAACTGATAGCACTTCTTTATGTGCTGTGTCTCTTCAGGACATAGCTGCTCATGAACTTACACTTGGCTCTGCCTCTTGTCGTGTTCAATATTTTTCCTCTTGGTATCTCTTCCAAAACCCACACTGTCATTCATTCTTCTTCTTCATGTGCTGTGACCCTTCAGGATGTAGGCAATCATGGACTTCTACTTGGCTCTGTCTCTTGTTGCTCTCATTATTTTTCCTCTTAGCATCTCTCCCAAACCCTGCTTCAACATTCATTCTTCTTCTTTATGTGCCGTGTCCCTTCAGGACATAGGCGATCATGGACTTTCACTTTGCTCTGTCTTTTGTTTCTTTCAATATTTTTCCTCTTGGTATCTCTCTCAAATCCTGCTCCACCATCCATTTACTCAGACCTATCAAGTATGTTTTGCACTGCTTTCCTCTGTTGCTCTTTCCCTCTATCTGTCCTGTGTGTATTAAATTCTCCAAGCCCTTCTTCCTCTTTACATGTTCCAGGAACCTCATCTATCTCTTCCTGATGTTAAGTATGAGTTTTCTTCTCATTTTTATACTCTCCAACACCTCATCATTGCTCATGTGCTCAGTTCATGGTATCTTCAACATCTTGTTGTAAAATCACATTTCTGCTGCATCAAGCCACTTCTTTGTCCTTCATCTAACATTCACTTCTATACAGCAGAACATAGCAATCCAGCACTCTTTTCTTTAGTTCAAATGAGATTTTCTTGTCTCTCACTACTCTGGTTAGCTTTTGAAATGTGTCCTTGGCTATGTCAATGTGTCTTTGGATCTCAATGTTGCAATTTCCATCCTCGGTCAAAACACATCCCAGGTATTTAAATTTTTTACTTGTTTTGTTTTAGTTTCTCCAACCTGTAGTTGGCATTTTGGAAATTTCACCTGGGTTTTTTCCTCTTTGCTCACCTAATCAAATCTGCCCCCCAGTGGCTACATGTGCCTAAATGGCAAAATTTTAATTATTTCTCAAAATTCCTTCTTTTTGTGTTTTTGTGTGTGGTCCTTTTCACACCTAGGATTTATAATTTTTTCCTTCCCCTTTCCTTTTCTCTTCAGCAACCTTTTGGTCAACAAGTGACAAAAAGGGAGGCAATCTCTTCATTTGAAGCATTTTGTCAATTTTTGGCAGACAAAAAATTTAACTACCATTCTTTTCCTATTTTCTTTTGGAAACCTGTTTGCTTTTAAAAGTTTATCCTTATCAATGGACCAAATTTGCAACTAAAGGTCAGCCTTCCTCTCCAACACTCAATTGTCATAAAAATATTATCTACTAGCAGTATAGCCCGGCATTGCTCGGGTGTAATGAAAGCTTTAAAACTAATCCATGGTCCTGGAGCTCAGACTCAGCCTAAAGAATATTTGTGTGAAGTTTGGTGAGAATTGGATAAAAATTGTGGATTTGTATAAAGGACATACTGACAGATAAACAGACACACACACAAACATCTTGCCTTTTATATATATATATATATATATATATATATATATATATATTATCAATTTTCTGCACTATTTTAAGAACTGCAACCTTGAAACTTCTGAATATCCTTTCTTATGTCTTTGTCTATGAGTGTATCAAATTTGATTAAAATCAGATCACTCCTTCTATAACCCGATTTTTTCGATTATCGATTTTCAATATTTATCGGGGGTACCTCAACACAAAATCTAGCTACGAACACTCGCAGACACTTATAGTACAACTGTGTAAATTTTCAAGAAAATCAGTTCAGCTGTTTTGGAGTCGATAGGTAACAGACACACACACACACACACACACACACACACACACACACACACACACACAAAGTTCCATTTATAAATAAGTTTAGATTTCTTTCTGGGAGGTCCTTTGACCTACTAGAATATATCATCACTTAATTTCAGTCCTGACCCAAACCAGATGGTCTTTTTGTTTTACCTCTGAGGAAGACGAAAAAATTTAATTACCATTCTCTCTTTATTTTCTTTCCTCTGGTCTTCAGTATATCTTCAGTCTTTCAAAAATTAGTGTTTTTTGTTGTCTTCTAGTTTTTTTTTTGTTTTTTTTTTTTCAATTTACTAACACATTTCCAATAGTGTCGCATCTCTCTTACCCAGTTTGTCCTTTACTTGTAAGTGACACAAGAAGAAAACTCAAATCCCATTACTGACCACCAAACTACCCAGCATGCATTCTTTCTTTCTTTCTTTCTTTCTTTCTTTTTGTAACAATTCCAAAAGTTGTTTTCCTCTTTACATCATGCAACATTTTAAATGTATTTTTTCTTTTGTTTATATCATATATTGTTTTAATTGTCTTCTCTCACCTTCTGCTTATATCACCTGTATGTCTTTTTCTTTGGTTTTTATCATGCATCATGTATATATGGGGTTTGCAGCACCCCTTAAAAGTTCCCTTTTAATGGATGCCTTGTTTGGTTACTTTTCTCATCTCCCCAATAGGAAGCTTTGGTCTCTTATCAATAGGTCTCTCCAGGTTCAACTCCCTTATCAAATTTCTTTTTCTTCTTGGTACAACCTATTTGGGAAAGAAACCTAAATGACACTCCCTTCTTGAGCCCTTGCAAATTTGCCAAAACATCATCAGCCAATTTCTTGTATACCTTTTTAGTTTCTATATTGCTATCACTATAGCAGCAATAATTATCAGGGTACCTATTGATGCTGACTAGTTCAATATGGTTTTCTTATTTTCCTCTCCAATTGTACTCTCTTCTAAAATATTTAGTTTTTCCTCAGCTGATCCTGGTTTATTCTATCTCCAGGCTCTAGCAACTTTGGCATTTTCTCTAGGGTAATTTCAGTGAATTTGTCCACCACTGGTTCTGATAATTCTGTCCAATTACTTAGGCTTTTCTTTACTCTTTCTAAGAGTAAGTCCCATTTCTCATGCTTTTCTTCTTCCTGATATGGGGGAAACAAAATAGACACTCCAAAGGCTAAGCATCTCAATGAAAGCTTAATTAGGGATAATGGGGTTCTCTCCTACACACCTAAGACAAATCAATTTGTTTTTGGATAGCAATTGCTCAGATCTTGTCCGAGATGCTAATAGCCTGGGACAGCACAGCGTTCATGAGTATTTCTACCTGACAGTTCTCTTTAATTTTTTTTCTTATCTCCTTTAAATAACTCTAGTACAAGCAGTTTGTGATTTCCTGTAGCATAAATGGAGCTTAATGATGTACATGTGCCTAACATATCCCGCTTGACAGTCCCGTACCTCTTCGGCTGTCAGTATCATAAATTTTGGCTTGCTGAGTTCATTGCTATGTACTGTTTCAACTCAATACTTAGCCACTATCTCTAATCCACTCACCATCACTTGGGGATAAGGAATGGGTAAATTAACTATTTGATTTACCTCAGATATGCTTTCCCTAATCCAGCAGTGGAATGGACATCAGGACCAGTAGTACTTTCTTTTTTAGCAACATTATACAATCCAATGTATTGCAATATTTTCATAGCACTTCATCGTGATCCACTAGTAACCTTAAATGGTGGGGTAACTCTACCTGTATGTTTAATAACAATTCCCTCAGGTGACCCAGGGTCACTATTTTTGGAGACACGTGTCCCATTGATAGCATACCTAAATGACCTCTCACATGCTTCATCAAATTTGTTAGGGTCTAGCTATTTTGTCATACCTTGTTAACAATGCTTATTAGCTGGAAGTACTACTGTACAAAACTACTCAGTGCCTGAATTTTGTTTGCCATAGTTCTTGAGTTATTATATATTTCCTGCCTCAACCTTCTCAAACTGCTTATTGATATTTACCCGATTTCTTGTTAATTCTAATCTCTGATCCTTTTCTACTTCCCCCAGTTTCTTATTGACTTGATATTGTTGTTGGTCACCATCTTGAACAAGTTGCTCAGTGCTTTTCCTACAGTAGAGAGTACTGCCCTCTTCTTTCTGCTTTGTAACAGTTTCAACTCTCTTAGGTAATCCTTCATACCCCTCCACTGAGCCTCTGATACAGCTGTTTTCAGCTCTATAAGTCCAGTAATCTAAGGTGTCACTTTTCCTTGATATATTTCTACGTTAACCGATTCCTTGCCACTCTTAGCATAGCAAATTTATCCTCTATTTGGTCCACTGGCAACTTGTTAGGGTTTAAGTCTAATGTAAAGGTGGTTAACCATTTTGACCTGGTTATTATTATTTCATTGGTTTTCTTGAAAATCATATGTAGGTGTGTCTCCAGGCATATCATCATCATCATCATCATCATCATCATCATCATCATCATCTATAGCAGTACCCATCCTTTCACACCAACCATTACTGTTACTGGTAGCCTCTAGATTGGTTTTTGTGTTTTTGTTGGTTTTTTGTTTTTGTGAAGATCAATACAACTATACAATCAAAAAAGTTAACCAAAATAATCTTGGTCCTATTTCACGCCTTTAGACTGGTCATAGTCACTTCTGGATCAATTCTCATCATGGCACTACTTATAATGCCCACCCCAGCCACTCTGTATTCAAGCTCAGTCTCCTCAGCTGATCATGGTGTTGATTGTTTTGGCCCATGTCTTGTCTTGCTCTCATGTAGAGTTAATTCATCGTAAGACTGGCTTGGTTTGAATGGTTGACTGGAAACAATGACTTGGTTTGGTCTGGTTAGAGTAAAGTTACGAGAAAAAAATTAAGTTGGATAGCGAAAAAATATTTAAGTATAATTCTTATTACAATATTACAAAGTTGACAGCACAGTTATTGATGACATAAACAGGCTTATATTCTTCATGAAATAATTATCAAATCTTCCCGATTATTGTGATACAGTGTTTGTTGTTATGGTTTTGAATGAGGCTTCTTAAACAAGGCTTTAGGCCAGAAAGTTTTCTTCAGGGTGGCAAATTACATCAGATCAGGTGAAGCGATGGTTCTTGTCTCTGCACTCAGTCTCATCTTTGCATGGTCTCTCCTTTTCTCTACTTGGTGTTCTGTCTTATTTATGGACCCTGTGCAAGGGCTAGGGTAGGGCATGATGTGCTCTGGGAATGCCAGTGTTCTCTAAATAATCAATCAATGCTCTCCCTGTGAATGTACAAATATAAGGGAGCCTCTTCTTCCTCCTTGGAATTCTACCTTGTTCTTCTCTTTCTTTTGGTTACATGATCAAACTTTTCAACTTACTGCTTTGTGTGAGTGCCTCTCACCATTACTACTTGAGAGGTGTAGAATGTCCTCCACCTTCACTGAAATTTCACCTGGGCCTTTTCCTCTTTGGTTACCTGATCAAACCCGTGTCCCAGGAGTTAGACATAGTCTAGCCCAAATGATCAAATTTTAATTATTGCTCAAAATTCTTTTTTATCTTGTTTTTGTGTGTGACCATTTTCACACCTGAGATTTATCATTTTTTTCTCCCCTTTTTCTTTCTCCTCATCAACCCTTTGTCCAACAAGTGACAAAAACGGGGACAATTCCTTTGTTTGAGACATTTTATCGAGTTTTGCCAGATGAAAAATTTAATTACCATTCTTTTCCTATTTTCTTTTGGAAATTTGTCTGCATGTAAAACTTAATCCTTATCAATTAACTGAATTAGCAACTAGAGGTTGCTCTTCCTTTCTATCACTCAATGGTTGTGAAAATTTTATCTATTTGTTTCTAGTTGGTCCTTGGATCTTGAAGAATATGTATCTCAGTTCTGATCAAAACAGATAGTCTCTTTTTTTGCCTTGAGGCAGACAAAAACATTTAATTACCATTCTCTTTTTATTTTCTTTTGTCTTTATATCTTTAGTCTTTCGAAAATTAGTGTTTTTTCTGTCTTCTGTCTTCTAGTTTTTTTTTCAATTTACTAGCGTCTTTCCAATAGTGTCACATCACCACCAGTATCTCTTCTTACAACAACACAAAGCTACCCACATAATTTCATCCACAATGCTAGCAAACAAGCTTACAAAATCCACAAATCCAAAAATAGACACAATTAATAGCAATAATGCTAGAAAATGATTGTACAAAATCCCAAAATTCCCAAAATAGACGTCACAAATAATATTTCTAACAACAAACAAAATTACACGCTATTATTTTATCCCCAAGCTAAAAAAAGCTTACAAGATCCACAAATCCAAAAAATAGATACCGCTAATTTCTCTTCTGACAACTTAAATCATTTCATCCTCAACACAAGAAAATGAGCTTACAAAATCTGCAAATCACCATCACTAATGGCACTTCAGTAATACAAAATTCATTCACTCTCTAACAATCTTTCTACAAAATGTCTCATTTGAAACCATTTGCTTTTCATATTCTTTTTCTTTTCTTTCTATATTTATATAGTTGCTGTATTATCTGTTTCTTGTGGATGATGTGTTTTTCCTTGACTCCCAATTTAACATTTTGGATTGTTAAAGATTGCATTGTCATAAAGCTCTGTTGATAGGCAATTTAACTGACAAATTAGTTAATTATTTTGATGATTCAAAGTAATTTACTTAACTGGTAGTGAAACTAATTTGAGCTCTCTTGGATGATTTTGTTTCAGTGGTATAATTCTGCCATTTGTAAGCTTTTGCTGAATCAGAAACGGAGTTCTTGTCTTTAACCAAGCTAAAACTTAGCAATTTTTTCAATTTTTTTCAATAGGAGTAGATAGGCTTTCTTATCGCTCGGTCCATACTCCTCTTCATTCTCTTGAACAGGAGTAGAGGCTTATCCCTTTTTGCAGTTTAGGAAATAGTTCTCAGTTCTTTTTCTCTCCTCAAACCTTTATAGTGGTGCTGTCATGGTTTTTCTGTGATATATGTGGCAATGTCTCTTCATACTGAAGATACAGGGTTGGCAGTTTTCTGATTGTTGCTTTCCGACTGGTAATTAGGAGCCCAAACTTTTGTGTAGCATCTAGAGAGGCTGCTCTGATCAATAATTGAATAATATGGCATTCTTACAGTGGCATGTCATGCATTGATGAGTGACCATGCAAGCACCTTTGATGGGCAACTCTGAGGCTAAACAATGCTGCAGTTTGCCAGTTCCCTTCCAACACATGTTGATAAGTACCCACAATCAATTTTCTACTTAGAACAGAGGCTCTACTGAGTGATATTTTCATAACCCTGTCTCTTGTCATTTCTAAATTAGACTCCCGTAAGGCAAGTAGAAGTGATAGAATTTTAGCTATCATCTTTAAAAAATTGCCCCTGTGCTGGCTTAATTCCTCACTAAACTCTACAACTATTACCTCTCAGCATTCTGCTTTCCAGTTTGTTGGAAGTCCTCATCTGTAGTCCTTGCTTTTAAGAATTCTGGTGAACCCTCTGAACCCTCTATCTATCCCCTAATAGTCTCTTACCACTTTTTGGCAAAGTATTCAAGGTTCTAATCCATACTGAAGTGATTAGGCATCTCATCTCTCATGACCTACTCTCTGACAAACAATATGGCTTCTGCTTTGCCATGTCTATTGCTAATGTGCTAACTGGCATCAATGAATATGTTTCCCAGGTTCTTGATAATACTGGTGTAGCTTGAGCTGTGCCTTTAAATGTCATGAAAGTGTTTAATGAGGTTTGACATGCTGGCCTTCTACACAAGCTCCAGAGTTACAATATTACTGGACAACTGTTTGATTTAATCCTATACATGTCAGGTGTAATAAAGCAATGGACGTTCATTTTTAAATGTAAGTGGATAGGAATGCTTGCCTGTTTATAAAACATTTATAGCTTTATTACACACAGCACACATGCATATAAGCAGGCAAGCAATCCTACATTTAAAGTAAACACCTATTGCTTTATTACACATAGCCCACATACATATAAACAGACATGTGTTCCTATCAACTTACATTTAAAAATAAATGTTTTTTTTTGTTTTTTTTTTTAATCGTATCACCCCGAGCAAGGCGGTAATGCCACTGATGTGCAGGGGGCTACGTAATAGTGAAAAGATTGGAAAAGAGAAAGTCGGAAACCACGTCCTAAACAGGGAACAAGGGATGAGCCTCTTAACCTGTTCAATAGACATGGGTGGAGTGTGAACCGGGCGATAGAGAGATCTATCTACTCCAATTCTGTTATTACATGTTACATGTATATGACCAATGGAATCATGCCCCAATCAAAATTTTAATACACAGTTTCATGGTCATTTTTGAGAAAAATTTTTTAATTTTCAATTCGTTTCTTGTAAATGAATCTCTGAAGAAACTTAATAAAGTGAAACATGTTAGATTAAAAACATTTTCCTCCCAGTTCTTAATTATTCTATCTTATATATATATATATATATATAGATATAGATATATATAGATATATATATTACTCTTCAGAAATGAACTGAATTCTTTCGGTGATTGGCGTGTGTATACACTGCTTAAATACAACACGTTAAAATTTCCCTTCTCAGATTCCATGCACCTATGGCTTAGTGGGTAGCGACTCTGACTGACACCAAATCGGTTGAGTTTTGCTCCCAGCCAGAAGCAAGTGGATGTGTCTAGCCACACTGATGAGCTGTGATACAGCGAAACAGGCTTGTATGTGGATGACTAATATATATATATATATATATATATATATGAGTTTCTGCGTATATATCTAAATCTAAACTCATTTACAAATGAAACGTTGTCTCTGTGTGTGTCTGTGTGTGTGTATATCTGTGTGTGTGTGTATCTGTGTGTGTGTGTCAATTACCAATAGACTAAAACGGCTGAATCGATTTTCTTGCAAATTTACACAGTTGTACTATAAGCAACTGTGAGTGTTTTTAGCTAGGTTTTGTGTTGAGGTGAAACCCGATAAATATCGAAAATTGATAAAAAATTGGGTTATAGAAGGAGTGGTCCAATTTTAATCAAATTTGATACACTCATAGACAAAGACATAAGAAATGATATTCAGAAGTTTCAAGGTTGCAGTTCTTACAATAGTGCAGAAAATCAATAATATATATATATAAAAGGCAAGATGTTTGTGTGTGTGTATCTGTTTATCTGCCTGTATGTCTGTATTTTTCAGCCCTTTTATTTTAGTTTTCGGTTTGGCTCTAAGTAGGTATAATTGTAGTTCTTAGTCTCAGCCATGATAGCATTTACTCAGAGGACTTATTTAGCCTTCAAAATTCAGTTTACAATGAAAAAAAACTTATTTGATATCAATACCAGGAAATTAAAATGTGACTTACATCCATTCATTTTTCTTTCAGTCTATGGTTTCACTTTAACTGGAAACCACTATTAACACACACACACACACACACACATATATATATATATATATATATATATATATATATATATATATATATATATATATATATATATATATATATATATGAGCTTGTGTGCATGTGTATACTTGTTTACTTTTTTGAAAGATCCATCTCATTATTCTCATTTTTAACTTTTCCTATTTTCTCTCAAATTCATGTGTAAAATGTTCTTGTCACTTTACAGACTTGTGAACCTGTGCCATAAAAAATGACAGCGGTTGTTAGAAAGTTATAATAGTGAGATGCAATGATTCAAAAGTTTTGAAAAAATGCTCTGAGATTCAATAGAGAAACTGAATTCACAACTAAAATAGGGGTCAATGGATCATTTAATTAAAGCATTCCTTTTATATTTTTAATAATGTTCAATGGCATCTGTGATTGATTGATTACTCCTGTTATTGTATAAATCACTTTCAGAGCAATATCTTATGTTAAAAAAATTATGTGTTTAATATAACCATGAAATAAAAACATTTCTTTGAAGAAAAAGATTAGGAATAAAATGACAAAAAATTTTAATTACTTATTAGACAAAAATTTTTTCTGCACAAATTTAGATGCAATGTTAATCCCCAACTATTGTCCTTCTGATTACTATTTTGTCTTCCTGCTCTTTATTAATGTTTCTGTTCCTAATTCTTTAACATCCTGTAATACCTTTTGTCTTAATGTCTTTATTGCCTTGAATGGGGTGATACAGATTGAAAATAAAATTTAAATGCAATGTCAATCACTATCTACTGTCCTTCTGATTACTCTTTCCTCTTTCTGCTCATTATTAATGTTTCTGTTTCTAATTCTTCCACACTCTGCAACCCCTTACATCTTAGTGGCTTTACTACCTTTTTGTGACTTTACTACCTTTCCTAGAGAGATATGATTAAAAAACAAAAATGAAAAAGGTAACTCAGTGCCTCACATGAAAGGCTTGAACAATGAGACTGCAATCCAATAAATATAGGAGTAAAGGAACTGATTTCATTTTGCTCAGGAACTAATTTTGTCAAAATGCAGATAAATATATTATATGTGTAGATTTAAACTTTGTAAAGGAAGTAAATAAATCATAAATTTTCTATAAGTTGAGTTACCTCATTTCCCATTACTGAAAGAATAGGAAATATGTAATTAAATATGTAATTAAATATGTAATTAAATGCTCATTGATTATTAATATATGGTTTGATTTTCCTTTCTTTTTTTTAATCTAATTCTATCACTTTAAATCACTTTGAAATGCATTTTACTGTAAGTTGTAAAATATATTATATATTTAATTAATAGTATTCTATCTTAATATAATATAATGTAAATAATGTATTCAAAAATAATAATTGGAAAAAAACAGGAGACAAAGAACTTATAAAATTACTAAAATGAAAAATGGCAAAAATCAATTTTCATCTTTTAAATATTATCTTACAACTAATTACTTTTTAAATTATTTTATCAAATTTTGGTGGCAAATGTATTCTTAACTAAATGTTTACTTTCTAGTTTATTATAATGAATGGTAAACTAAGATAATTCATTTTGAGTTAATAATCCTTAAGTCATTCAGATTTATGAATGCAGATATTTTAATATCAAAATATAACGTTTGAGAATTCACTGATTTTTTGAATGATTTTAAATTTGCTGTTAATTTTGATATGTCTGGCTCTGAAAGTTAAAGCTTCATGAATCTAATCCTAATGCTTTTTCAGAAATCTCAAGATTAATGAATTTAATCCTGCTGCTTGTCAAACATCCTATTTCTATTTACAGACCTCGTTTTTTCATAAAACGCTAACTCATCCAGAAAGCATTTTTTTCTTTTGGCAATTTTTTGTAATTTTCTTATTTATTGTTTTCAAATTCTTTATTTTTAATAGAGAAGGCAATTGGTTCAATAGAAGATTTATATTATTTATAAAGCAAAAAAGTTTAATAGGAAGTTGATGTTTTAGTAAGAAAGACAATTGGTTCAGTAGAAGATTTGTATCTTTTATAAGGCAAGAAGTTTTATAGGAAGTCAATATTTTTTTAAGGGACTTAATTCTGTGCCTCTTCAGAACTTGAGTAATCATGGCTCTCCACAGTTTACTTTTATATTACTATATGTAAATTGCTATAACTTCTTAGGCAAGTTAATCAGATGGTTTCCTATTGGTTCTCCCTCAAGGCTGAACAGTGCAGTTTTTCCTATCATTCAATCCATAGATTTTTGGAGAAAAGATGGATTCATAAATTTCTCAAATGCATTTGTGCAAAATGAATACAACAGACCTGATCATAATTCAAAGTTTGATTACTGGTTCATTTTTGTATCAATAACCATTGTGTTACCTGCACATATATTCTTTATTTAGTCATAAGTAAATAAGAATAACCAGAAATTTATAAATTTTCTATAAATGTGATACTTTCCAGTTTTCTTTTGGTTATTGATAACATTGTTAATAAATCTTAATATTTTTGTCCTATAATAATTACCCATCAATCTATTTTGCTTTTGACTATAAAAATTAATATTTACATGTCCTAGTGATAAAATCATGTTATATTTACACCTGATAATAGTAAAAAAAATAAAATCATTTCACCCTGAAGAAGGTGATAATGCCACTAAGATGCAAGTGATTATCAGATGTGAAAGAGATTAAGAAGAATTTAGTGAGGAATAAGGTCAATAAAAATACAGGATTCTGGAAGGTGGATGATGACTGATGTTGCATTTAACTTTTTGAAGATTGTAGGTGGCAGGAAAACAAGAAGCCATAAGAGATTTCCACAGTGCAAGAAAATAAACTATTAAACTAGAACTAGTAGCTGGACGATCTCATCAAGGCTGAAGGAGAGGCTTGAGGCAGCAGAAATGTGGTTTTACAGAAGGATGCTGAGGATTCCATGGATGGAGTACATGTGCAACAATGAGATGTTGGAAAGGATGCAAATGAGAAGAAAACTCATACTAAATATCAGGAAGAGACAAATGAGGTTCCTGAGACATGTAATGAGAAAGGATGGCCTAGAGAACTTAATACTCACAGGTCAGATAAAAGGAAGGAGAGACAGGGAAAAGCAACATAAGATATACTTGTTAGGTATGAGCAAATGGATGATGGAGCAAAAGAAAAAATATTGAGAGCGACAAGAGACAGAGCCAGGTAGAAGTCCATGATCGCCTGTATCCTGAAAGAACATGGCATATGAAGAAGTTGCATCTAGTCAGTTCAAAATTAAAAAATTGAAACCTAGTTGCCAATTTAACTTTATGCATAAATTTATGCAGTCAAGTCTCCAAGGAAAAGATGATCAGAATAAATGTCATGAAAGCATTGGTAGGAAAAACATAAAAAAGCCATGTTACAACATTGGGAAAGTAACTGAAGTCAAGATAGATTATTGTCAAAATAGATTGTAGACATTTCACTGAAATTTTTCAAGAATCATGAAATAGATAGCAGGAGCATCAGACCAGACTGATATCAATATTCCATGCACATATGAATATTAGATTTATGAACATACAACATAGATTCTGACAAGAAAAATTGTCTAGTACAACACAGTGAACCAACTTTCCAAACAACAGACCTAGAAACTGATTTAATATCATCACTCTACTTCATGTCAGTGGAAAATGGGACCCAAGAGTTGCTTTTCTGGAGGTTAGCATCAGCCATGTTAATGGCAGGCAGAAAATGTTTTCTGCGATTAAATGAAAGTAATTTTGTTTTGGTTGCATAAAATTTACAAGTCATTCCTAGCCTCAACTGCACATCTAATCAGTAGTTAATTAGCAGTTTTACTTTAAAGATAAGAAATAACATAGATATAGAAATAAAACCATGGGGAGACCCCAGATTAATGTGAAATGAGCTAGAAAGATAAAATGAGGTATCTTAAAAGTTAAACTATTAAAAGCTAAGAAAATCAGTAATTTTTAAAGGTGCCCTTGCTGTGTTTATATATTTTTAATAGATAATATAAATGAAAATTTTGGCAAGAAAATCAGCTCCTTATAACATCATTAAATCTAACCCTGTAGCAATTTTAAAACCCAAAATGCTTAAATGTAAATTGTTTAAATGTTTCTCAGTTAATGGTTCCAGATAGTGAATTAACAAATAGAAAGAAAACGAGGAATATTTTATTTAAGTTTACCATGTTTATTTTTTTTTATAAATATAACAAGTTTAATCGTTTCTCAAGTAATGGTTTCTAACAATGAATTAAGAAACAGAAAGAATATTGTTGACCATATATAAAGAGAAAAGGGAGATCACTGTCCTCTGTGTGATAAAACTGAAATAATTGGCAGAGAACATCACTGGAAAATACAAAAACTTAAGGAATCTGTGCATATGCTAGGCCAGAAAAATCCTTTAAGTTGGCCAAGCATAGGCATGAATACAGTATGGGAACCAGTAATATAGAATACTAGTAAAATAAACAACGATAAAAAATTGTAATATGAGCTCTGGTAAAAGATTCTTACTGAAACATTAGGTTTATAAGTCCCCAGAATTTATTCACTGATGTTCTCAAGGATAGTGAGTAAGTAAGTAAGTAGTAATTGCTGGTTGAAATAATCCAGTTATTTTGACCTAAAATGTGTGTTCAATTGCTGAACACAGCAGTCAGTTAGTTAAGTGCTATACATGATACATGTTTTGGGCGATCATGTCTTGAAAGAGACATGACTGTTTAGGCAGAAGATTATCCCACAGTAGGTTGCCATTGCTTTCTGCAGTAGACTGGTTGCCAACCAAGGTTATAGAACCCAATCTGTCCTATTATTTAACCCATAACTGGAGGGAAGAGAAAGATTAATACCTTTCCCAAGGATATTTGTGCATAAGTGAATGCATGGAATTCAACTGAAATTCGAACTTGGGACCCCAATTTGTCATTCCGAGTTGATATCCACTGCACCACAACACGCATCTGATCACAGCAGAGGTAAACAAAAAAAAAAAAGATTTACAAAAAATACATAACTGAAACTGAGTCATCCAGAAAAAGCATGGCATGTAGAAATACAACACTTTAATCCAGTGGGCTAAGTAAAAGGTTCAGCTTGAAATTCTAATATATATCAGCTGAAGAAGGATAGAGCATACAACAATATGACAACAAAGATGAGGACAACAGTTCGAATTGTGTAAATTGTTACAATACCTCATCTCAAGGAAATAAGAAATATCTCCTATCAGTTTACCTTGTTGATTTTATTTATAAATGTAACAATGTGCATTCTTTAAATGTTTTTTAAAATTGCTGCAGTAATAAATTATTTTCATCATGAATCTTTCTTATTTTTTTCTATTTACAAATGTAAATCTTTTGAGTTAATTTTTATAAACTGAATGTTGCATGTATTGAGAGAAAAAGTGGTAGTTTTTTATAATTTGCTCAGGTGTAATGAAAGCTTTAAAACTAATCCATGGTCCTGGAGCTCAGACTTTTTGGATGTTGGCACGAAAGACTAAAAAGCAATAGTTGTTTCCAGTTAAAGCGAAACTGTAGACTGAAAGAAAAATGAATGGATGTAAATCAAATTTTGATTTCCTGGTATTGATATTAAATAAGTCTTTTTTGTCATAAACTGAATTTTGAAGGCTAAATAAGTCCTCTGAGTAAATGCTATCATGGCTGAGACTAAGAACTACAATTATACCTACTTAGAGCCAAACCTGAAGCAAAAACTAAAATAAAAGGGCTGAAAAAAATATAGACATACAGGCAGATAAACAGACACACACACAAACATCTTGCCTATATATATTATCAATTTTTTTAACTATTGTAAGAACTGCAACCTTGAAACTTCTGAATATCATTTCTGATGTCTTTGTCTATGAGTGTATGAAATTTTATTAAAATTGGACCACTCCATCTATAACCCGATTTTTTCGATTATTGATATTTATCAAGGGTACCTAGCTAAGAACACTCGCAGACGCTTATAGTACAACTGTGTAAATTTTCAAGAAAATCAGTTCAGCCATTTCGGAGTCTATAGATAACACACACACACACACACACACACACAGAGACAAAGTTCCATTTATAAATAAGTTTAGATATCAGCAAATAGACTAATTGATATTTTCTCTCTGAGGGCAAGCAAGATTATTTTTTAAAACATTTTCATAAATGTAAAGTTTAAGTGAAGGTTATTTACTTTTATTAATGCTAGAAAATCTTCTCACTGATGAAGAAAAGTCTTAAGGCAATAGAAATGATAATTTTGCAGAAAGATGTTAAGAATACCATGGACTAAACATGTGGGAAATCATGAAGTCTAATAGAAAATTAGTGCAAAAATGACACTTATACTTAACATCAGAAAAAGATAGTTGAATTTTTTAGAACACATAATGAGGAAAATGGGTTTGGCAAATTTGACAATCACATGGACATACTAAAGAAAAGATGAAAATTGTATAATCTGTTTAATAAGTTTGTGCAAATGAATAGCAGAACACAACTGAGGACAGATAACAAAAAAAATTACTAAGAGTTACAAAAAAATTGTGGAGAGCTATGATCACTCATGTTTTGAAGGGACATGGCACAGAAGAAAACTAGATTGGCAACTAGGTCTTATCATTTTACACTTGAAATTACTGTTTGTTCTCTTACACATGTTGGAGGCAAGAGGGACAGAGGAAAGCAGCACATAACCTACTGAATGAGTTTGTATAAATGGTTGACAGAACAGAGATTAGGAAACAGAAAAAAGACAAAATATAGTAAGAGCTAAAAAGGACAGAAAATACTGAAGGAACACGGCAAGGAGCGGGTGTAAATAATATGACTACCTCAGTTTTTTGTGGGTTTGCCAAATAAATAATGAAATAGAAATATATATAGTGTTTGTTTATATTTCTGAAATGAGGTATTGTAATTATTTACACTATTTACATTGTTTGGACTGTTGTCCTCATCTTTGTTGCCATATTCACCTTCAATATCTGTCTATATTTCTGAGATGAGGTATTGTAATTATTTACACTATTTACATTGTTCGGACTGTTGTCCTCATCTTTGTTGCCATATTCACCTTCAATATCTGTCTATATTTCTGAGATGAGGCATTGTAATTATTTACATTATTTACATTGTTTGGACTGTTGTCCTCATCTTTGTTACCATATTCACCATCAATATCTGCCTATATTTCTGAGATGAGGTATTGTAATTATTTACACTATTTACATTGTTCGGACTGTTGTCCTCATCTTTGTTGCCATATTCACCTTCAATATCTGTCTATATTTCTGAGATGAGGTATTGTAATTATTTACATTATTTACATTGTTCGGACTGTTGTCCTCATCTTTGTTGCCATATTCACTTTCAATATCTGTCTATATTTCTGAGATGAGGTATTGTAATTATTTACACTATTTACATTGTTCGGACTGTTGTCCTCATCTTTGTTGCCATATTCACCTTCAATATCTGTCTATATTTCTGAGATGAGGTATTGTAATTATTTACATTATTTACATTGTTCGGACTGTTGTCCTCATCTTTGTTGCCATATTCACTTTCAATATCTGTCTATATTTCTGAGATGAGGTATTGTAATTATTTACATTATTTACATTGTTCGGACTGTTGTCCTCATCTTTGTTGCCATATTCACCTTCAATATCTGTCTATATTTCTGAGATGAGGTAATGTAATTATTTACATTATTTACATTGTTTTGACTGTTGTCCTCATCTTTGTTGCCATATTCACCTTCAATATCTGTCTATATTTCTGAGATGAGGTATTGTAATTATTTACATTATTTACATTGTTCAGACTGTTGTCCTCATCTTTGTTGCTATCTCCATGTTTCAGCCATTGTACACTCCAACCTTTCTTCAGATAATTTGAATTTTGAACTGAACCCTTTATTTTGATCACTGGAGTAGATTGTTCTTGTTCTATGAGTCATGCCACTTTCAGATGTTTTACTTTTCTCAATTTAACTCAACTAACTTTTTGTTTACCACTGCTGTAGCCAGGTATTGAACTCACAATTCTTTGGGTCAAGCCACTGGATCCAATTAATGCATCTATCCACTAGGCCACTTGTCCTTGCGTTTTAGTGTTTATTTTCCTTTTGTAAGATTTATATCATAAATTAAAGTAACAATAACAAAATTGCAATATGAGCTCTGGTAAAAAATAGTTATTGAGACATTAGGTTCATAAGTCCCAAAAATTAATTCACTGACGTCCCCAGTTGATAAAAGTGTTAGTTGAAGTAATTCAGTGACTTGACCCAAAGAGTTGTGAGTTCAATACCTGGCCACAGTAGAGGTAAACAAAAACTTGGAGAGTTCAGTTACTAAAGGGAAATAACTGAAATTGAGATATCCAGAAAAGGTGTGGCGCGTGGAATGAGAACTATCTACTTCAAGGGACTAAATAAAGGGTTTGGTTGGAAATTCCCATATATATTATCTGAAGAAGACTGGAGCATACAATGGCTGAAACATTGTGAATATGACAATAAAGATGAGGTCAATAGTCCAAACAATGTAAATAGTGTAAACTAAAGCTGTGTATAGCAACATGCTTCTGGTCGAAATGAAAACAGGAAATAGCACTTCCCTGATGCCTTGACTGCTCTTAATTGGTTTATGCTATATTTTCTATTGACTGATTTTTTATTTTTTTTCATATATTTTATTTAGTGACTGGTTTTGATCTATACAAAATATTGATTATTTTTTTCTAAATATGGTGACAGTTCCTCATGATCTGTTAGATTATCAGTATGCCATACCAAGTTTTTTTAAATCAGTATCATCCCATGCAAGGCGGTAAAGCCACTAAGATGGAACAGGTTACAGGGTAGGGAAGAATTAGAAACAGAAACATTGTTAATGAGCAGAAAGAGGAATGAGTAATCAGGAGGACAGTAGATGGTGATTGACATTGTATTAATATTTTTGCAGATTAAAGTTGGCTGGAAAGCATGGAACTGGAAGAGAGTTCCACAAGCAAGAAGTAATTCTCATTTCCCAGAATATTGGGATTACTTGGCAATGCTAGTCTCCAAGTAACATGATGTACTGAGTTACATGACACCAACAGAAAAGAACAATCACTGACTTAATTTATTAGTAAATATTTAAGATTGTTTTGACAAACTTCAGCTGCCCTAATATTTACTGAAAGCTGAAAGGAAATGTGGGTTCATACCTTTCCCAAGTGAATACACACTGTCCTAGGTGGAGTTGGAACTTAGTTTGAACTCCACTAAATTATCTATACCATTAATACTTAATTTTTTTCAAGTATACTGGAAATTTAATTGGTTGTTTCATGAGTTTAGTCAAGAAGTTAAAATGGTGGTTTACAGTAATTTATTCTTCTTTGGTAAAAGTGTATACTTATAGTTTCTATGATTTTATCTTGAATGTCTTCCCGCTATCCAAACTCATCATGTTGGTTTTATATTTTTGTCTGTGAAAGTCTAATGAATCATTTCTACTATAGATCTATATAGATCTTCTTTGCAACACTGCATAATCTCAGATAGCTTTATGCCATGTGTTACTTCCATTATCATTCAAAGAAATGTGCAAACAACAAAAGTAATGACAAGAAAAAAAGAAGGAAAATGCTGAGAAAGTGATAACTAATTTGTACCTCTTTTAAATTTCCATGACAGAGACACTTTCTTGAAAAAAAAAACGACATTAAGTATTAATTACCTAAAATGATTTATCACTCCTCTACATTGTTTTTTAATACCTTTTCTTATTATTAGAGGATATACAAGGCTATGTAAAAAAAATGAGTTGGGAAAGTGGGTTTGAGATAAACCCATATGCAAAAAGTTTATTTGCAATCTCAATTAATTTACAATTTATTTTCTTAATTATTTCTTAATTAATTTATTATTTATCTCCAGACAGGAAATAAAAAGAATTTACAAGAATACAAAAGCATTAATTACTGAAATGAAGAATTTTAATCTTGGAGAATTATTCTTAAAAAGTAGCTTATGTAATCTGTGATATAAGTAGAATTTATTAAACAAATAAGTCAAAACTTTCAGGCGTACTAATGACTATAATAAGTACTAATGTACTGTTTGTTTCTGTTTCATAAGCAAATTCTGTTGTATGTTAAGTGTTATTTAGTTGTTTTTTTTTTAATCGTATCACCCCGAGCAAGGTGGTAACGCCACTGATGTGCAGGGGGCTACATAATAGTGAAAAGATTGGAAAAGAGAAAGCTGGAAACCACATCCTAAACAGGGATCAAGGGATGAGCCTCTTAACCTGTTCAATAGACGTGGGTGGAGTGTGAACCGGGCGATAGATAGATCTATCTACTCCAATTGAGAAAAAAACAAAAACAAAGTGAGAAGATTGGAAAAGAGAAAGCCAGAAACCACATCCTAAACAGGAAACAAGGGATGAGCCTCTTAACCTGTTCAATAGTCGTGGTTTATAAACAAGATCAGTTAATATTGTTTTGCAAGTATATATCAATAAAATATCATTGATATACTGTAATAGATTGTTGTCTATTTAGTTAACATATTAGGGAAAATACCAGTTACTAGAAATTCTAAAAAAACAATATACTACCAAAAGTTGATCCCATTAGTAAACCAAATTTCTAAGGATTTTCCAGTTTATTACAAAACAATGTTTTTCACTTTTAATAATAATCATTATAGACAGAAATTTGGATTACTAATGAGATTGATCCAGAGTGATATATTAAGCTTTTACTTACATTTTCTAGTAACTAGCTCTTTACAAAATAGTTTACTTAAAAAATCAATATATTGATAATGCTTTATTAAACACTATTAACTGATCATAAACAACATTTAATATAAAACTGAATTTTCTTATGAAACAAAAGCAAACAATACATTACTATTTTTTGATATCATGTTAAATTGCACAGATAAAAATCTAAATATAGCAGTTATATATATTGTATAATTACAATAGGAACTGATATAAGGAATATAATATTAGTAATTTCAAGATATTAACAAGTGTCTTTACATCAGAAGGTCACCAGTGTGGATAGGTGAAAGCATAATTATTTATCAGAACTTTGTGAATAAATGAACTGACTCAAGAGTTAAAATAAAAAATATATTTTTTATTTATTTCTTTAGAGTGATGATGAATGAGTCCTTTGGTATTCAGCTAAGAAAAAAGTTTGTTAATAAGGTGGATATTGACAGCAGTCTGGAGAAATGTCTATTTTGGTGTTTTGAAGTTAAAGAGCATGATAGGGATAGTAGTAATCCCAGAAATTAGGCCAGTGTCAATCTGGTGTGTATTTCTTGGCACTTAGCAGAATGGAAATGCCAATAGCAGATAAGCTTGTAATTGCTTCTTCCCATGCTGTACATGACTGGTTTTTACACAGTAGCATATTTGTTCGGTCCTCTTTTGCTGTCCTTCTCTAACTAGCCTAAAGGTATCCTTTTGAATAGGTTTAGAGTTGTGGGGGAATCTTTGGTTTTAGTTAACATTAATAAGTTTCTTTGTGTCAATTTTTTTGAACGGCCAAATTATTTTATTTTTAAGCATTCTTTTCTTTTTCTTTTTTTCTGTCACAAATAATCGGACTTTGCTCCTGCAAACTACTGGTGTTTTGATCAGGTTCAGTCATTTCTTCTTCTTGTTTTATTTGCAGGTTGCTTTCTTGTCAGTTTAGAGAGAAGTATAAAGAAAGGATGTGTGTTGTGGTGCAGTCGATATCAACTTGAAATGAGAGACTGGGGTGCCAAGTTCGAACTCCAATTGAATTCCTTGCATTCACTTACAAATACCCTTAGGAAAGGTACTAATCCATCTTTTTCCTTCAGTTATGGGTTAAATAATATGACAGATGGGGTTCTATAGCCTTGGCTGTCAACCAGTCTACTGCAGAAAGCAATGGCAACCTACTGTGGGGTAAACTTTTGCCCAGTCACCCAAAGCATGTATCACATATGGCACTTAACTGACTGACTGATATATATATAGAGAGAGAGAGAAAGAAAGAAAGAAAGAAAGAAAGAAAGAAATGAGAAAAAGGTTTTAAAGAAAATCCCAAATGCCTTATTTTAATTAGAATTATTTTTAATTTTGTTTATATTCAATTTTATATTTGATTTTTGTCAAGACTCACTACAAACTATTTAATATTTATCTATGTTTTATTAGAAATCTGTAAAATATTATTTCAGAAGCATGCCTAGATATAAAAAATGATGCAATTTGACTCCCCTGACAAATAATATTTTACAGATTTCAAATAAAATATATTTATACTAAAATATATTTATATATAAAATAGATTTCTAATGATATATATATTACACTGGTTCTAAGCTTTTGGCTCACATAAGCCATTTTCAGAGATGTTTCAAGAATGTTAACATAAAGACATCCACTATCAGAGATGATATTTTTTTGTTGTTGACATAAAACATTGCTATGCAACGATAACAGTCACCAAATAGCAGACGCAGGTTGTCAATTAGTAATGTGGTTATATAACATTGCACTATATCACATTATATCATACCATGTGAGAGACCGAAATGTAACAGAATCATATGTCTAAATGCAATGTAATGTGTTTTCTTTATTTCCACCAGAAATTAAAATATGATGTTTAGAATGGCTCATGATCAAGCATAATAGACATTCATTGTCTGTTATATTTAACAACACACACACACACACACACACACACACACACACACACACATGTTCACTTCTACTTTTAGTCCCAAATGTTTTGGTTTTGCTCTGATTGGCAAGGTTTATAATTATGAAAGACTTGTGTGGAATTTCAGTGTAGGTTTTTCTTATTTTTGTTTCTTCTCTTTTAGCATTAGATTGCTAAATTTTTTTAATTTTCTTTTTTTTCTTTCTGTAAATCAAGTTTTTAGTTTAATTCTTCTTTTGTGTGTGATTATTATTTGATCTTTATTATATTTTTCTGTGTTATTTCACCCATTTTGTTTGTTTTTCTTAAGGAAAACTTTACTTTTTAAACCCTTTTGCCTGTGTTATAATTTTTATTTATTTGTTTTCATTGTAATTTAGGTTTTGATTTACTTTTTATTTAACTTTTCATATGTTGTTTATTTGTACCATTTAAGTTTTGAACCAATTTTCTTTTGGGCATATGATTATTTTGTATTGTAGACTGTATTCGAGCGTTGGTCAAAATGGCTCAGTCTCCCTAGCATTTAGAACCCACACCTGCAGCCACAAGACCTTTGGCATGAGTGGTAGATAGGTCCAAAACAAAGGGCCCAAATATTATAACAGCCTGAAGGAGCAGTATAAAAACTTTATTTTGAGCCACGACTACCTCCGTTACAGAATGTTGGGTCTTCTGCAATGGGGGTAGTCACAACAAAAACCATATCCTTGCTAATAACAGACACAAAATCTAGGAAGCTGATCAAAGTTAACAGAGATGTGATGAAGGGGGGGCCCTAAAATGCTTCATATGAAGCCAAAATATTGGTACATTGGGCTAATGCCATGTGGGACATCCTACTGGTGACAGAGGAAGCAGCCAAGTCTAGATGCATCTTCACCACGAAATTGGTGAGGCTGCTAACTGAATATATAGGCACCTGAAAGACCTGGATTACCTTACACAGTGTGTTTATGTACATCCCTGAAGACCATTTGAGGGTGATTTTTGCCAACGATGAACTTTGTCAAAGTACTTCTGTTTCTTACTATACCAATGAACAAGAATTATTGCTAGAATAAGGCTATTATATTTATAATGTAAATATGTAACTAATAGTTTTACAATTAAAATGCATCAAGAAAGTGGTTTTCAATGGCCAAGAAAGTATGTAAGCCGTATTCATAGAATAGGAGTATTATATGTATAATATAAAATTACTGATAATTGTTTAACTATAGGAGTGCATTAAAAATTAGAAAGAAAGTGATTGTCAACAGTCAGGAATCAACATGACCATTATTGATAGAATAGTATAGAAATGCATTCAAATCAGGAATGGTTTATGATTATTACTAAAAAAATGCATTAAAAATCAGGAAGAAGTGGATTGTTTGTGGTCAGGAATTAATGCAATCATTACTGACAGAAAAGAGTCTTTAGATGTATAATGTAAATTTCTGGTGATTTTACAATAAGATAGCATTGCTTATGATTTAACTATATATATGCATTAAAATAATTTTAGCATGGAAATGAATTGAAAATCAGGAAAACTTGATTGTTAATGGCAGAGTTTAAGAGTTAACGGAAGCACCACTGACAGGATAGAGAATTAAGTATATGAAGAAATCTTTTAAATATTTCAAATTATCATTTATTAAAACTTATCTTGATTAATTTACATGTAAAAAAATACTCTACTTTTTTTTAATTCAAATCACAATATTGTTACTAAATTCTTTAATACCCACTTTTTTTTCTTATATGTGACATGTCCTTCAGGATATTGGCAATCATAGCACTCTGCAATTTCCTTCCATGAACCCATTCTCTGTATTATTTATTCAAGAATATATTTAAAATGATTATACTAATACAATGGATTTGATGTTTGACATAATTTTCTTCAGATTAGAAATTTCTTTCTGATACAGAAAAGTAAAATTTATTATATATTTTATGATATATATATATATATACACACACACACATACACATGATAGAATAAGTAAGGAACTGGTAAGAAAAGTGTTTTTAATTTAACATATTTTAATTTATTAACTTTCTTCAGAGATTTGTTTCCAAGATAAACTTAATTTTTAAAAAATTATGTTATCAGAATGAAAAAGACACCAAATAGAAATTCAAATACCAGGATTTATCAAATAAAGTGTCTACCATGTAAAAACGTGTACGTATGAAAGACATCACAAAATCTAAAAACATATATCTACAAACACAAAAGAGACTTACACTTAAACAAAGATTACAATTCTCTTGCATTACATCAAAACAACATAGGACAGTTTAATAAAAAAGAACTTAACCTATTAAGGAGAAAGTACTTTAAAAACATATTAATAGCATTACTACCAACTATAAACACTTGTTTAAAACATTACATCACTTCTGCATCATTCTACAAATCTATACTCCATGAATATTTATACCTACTAATAGATGTAAATAAATGATATAATGATACTTCCATATATTATAATATATAATTATAATAATGTTTTCTGTATGGATTTTATTCTATGTTACATGTTATATTAATATATTTTTATTCATAATAATCTATATTATAATAATGTTTCTCTATTATTTCTTTAATAATATATTTTAATATAATATAATGTCCTAGATATTAGATATGAATTAGCAAATTCATTGTTGATTCCATCTGTAAATATATATATGTATGCATATGTATATATACAGTTGGTTTTCAATCCATATTCAATGTGTGTGTGTGAATATAGAATTAAAAGTAACTTTTTTCTTCACTTTTACAAGTTTCACAATCCAGTGTGAAATCTTGATTTTGACCAATGCGAAAAAGGATTGACCCCATATCGAAGGAAAAAATTAAGCCAAATTTTATGATCCAATGTTAAATTAATTTTCTAACCAATGAAAGGAAGAGATTTGCAAAACTGAGTGAGAAGTTATCAAAGTGATTTGAAAAAGTCTTTTGCTATAAAAGAAAGCAAGTCAAATCAGTCAGAGAGATGGTAATGTGATCAAACACCACTAAAAAAAAACAGCCACTGACCCAGACATAAGGTCCCGACACACATTTGTTCTCATTCTCCTTCTTGAGTGCTATTCACCTTTATTTGTTCTTCTTCACTCTCACTATTCTCGCCATGAACAAAGAAGAAGATGACAACAATAACAATATGATACTTAAACTGACTCCTAGAAATTAACGTCAATAAGTACAATTTTCTTTTATTGCTTTACATTCATTTTCACTTTCTTGCTGGCCATAAAAATAGGAAAGGAACACAGACTTTATTAGTACCCTGTTAATTCTACATAAACACATTCTGCTACTTATAACTAGAACTCTGAATTCACTTAACTCCTTACTACTATTTCTCTTTGAATATTTAACTCTTACAAATTGATGTTATTCTGTTCTGTTAATAAATTTCTACTTTTACATACAAACAAAATACTTTTATTCTTCCAACCTTCAACCTTTTGATGATTCTGATAATCCCTAAGTTTTAGCGAGTTTGGTTATTTGACACAAGGCCGATTTAATAAGCATTCAACCTTCTCCCTACTTCATATATATATATATAACAAAATATAATATATTACACATATAGTATTGTTATTAATAAACAGTGCTCGATGTAATAAAACCCAGCTATTAAGTATATATTAATAAATATACATATTATTCTCTTATCGGTACCACAACTCAGAGTTTCAGCACCTGAAGATTGTGTAATGTATAAAGCTTTAAAAATATGATATATGAATTTATATATCAGACTATTAGTGGGTAATCAACTTTTTTTTAGTTTGGAAATCAATTGCAGACAAACACATACATCATGCAACTATTGAAGACCTAATTTTGAAGCTAATTTTAAGGGAGTCACATCATACATGAGATTTAAAATTAGCATATGTACTGCCAGCAGTACATATGCTAATTTTATACCATATGTATGATGCAACATATTTAAAATTAGATCTTCAAAATTTGCATGAATTTGAGTATATATCATATATATTGTTTGTTTTTTTTTGATCACCTAGCAGGCAATGTGCTGGTTTTACTAATATTTTGTGTTTTTGTGGTGTGTACATATGTTTAATTTACATATTAGTCTGACATGTAGATTTGTTTACTATCTATCTATCTATCTATCTATCTATCTATCTATCTATCTATCTATCTATATATATATATATATGTGTGTGTATATATATGTATTCTCCATTTGTAAACGAGTTATTATGAAACCTAGTTTCTACCATGTGGTGTCTTCAGATTTGCAATAACTGATTTTACTGGGTTTTTTTGTTTTTTTTTTAAGAATGCTCACGTAACGGTTCTAGGATGTGCGTTGTGGTACAGTGGATATCGGCTCGGAACAAGAAACCGGGGAGCCGAGTTCGAATTCCAGTTGAATCCATTGTATTCACTTACGCGCAAATACCCTTGGGAAAGGTATTAATCCGTCTATTCCTTCCAGCTATGGGTTAAATAGCAGGATAGATTGGGTTCTATAGCCTTGGTCGGCAACCAGTCTACCGCAGAAAGCAATAGCAACCTACTGTGGGATGACCTTGTGCCCAGTCAGTCATGTCTCTTTTGAAACATGATCGCCCAAGCGTGTATCACATATGGCACTTAACTGACTGACTGACATGTAATGGTAATTTTTTTAATGCTCATGTAATGAGAAATTTTTGAATGTGCAATTTCTAAAATTACAAGAAATTATAACATTTTTATCCATGGTTATATGAACCTGATAGTATTTTTTAGTATGGTTACACTTAGTCATAATTTTTGTTCTTTCCTTCAATAGTTCATTTTTGCTTGGGAATAGCATAATCACTAACTTTTGTTCCTGGCACAGTCTACATATTTTACCACCGTTGTAAGGCTTGGCTGTTTTTACTATGTAGACTGTGCCAGGAAGAAAAGTTAATGATTATGTTATTCCGAAACAAAAATGAATTATTGAATGAAAGAACAGAAATTATGACTAAGTGTAACCATACCATAAAATACCTATTAGGGTCATACAACCATGAATGAAAATGTTATAATTTATTGTATTTTTAAAAATTGTTCATTCAAAAAAAATCACCATTATGTGAGCATTCTTAAAAAAACAAAAAAAAAAATGGTAAAAATCAATTATTGCAAATCGCCTGAAGACACCACATGGTAGAAACCTAAGTTGTGTAATAACTCATTTACAAATGAAGAATATTCAAAAGTTCTACAATATAATTGTATTGAATACTTTTTAATACAATTGTGTGCTGCTCTAATTTTATCATGACCAAAAACTAAGTAATTAATATATATATATATATGTGTGTGTGTGTGTGTGTGTGTGTATGTGCAAGAAAAATAATCTCAAGCATCATATCATCATCATTATTACATTATTTATTACAACAGTCTATGTATTAACATATTTATTTGCATATAAGTATGGCAGTCAGTCAGTTAAGTGCTAGACATGATACACACTTGGGCGATCATGTCTCAAAAGAGACATGACTGACTGGGCAGAAGATTATCCCGCAGTAGGTTGCTATTGCTTTCTGCGGTAGACTGGTTGCCTACCAAGGCTATAGAACCCAATCTGTCCTGTTATTTGACTCATAGGTAGAGGGAGAAGAGATGTATTATATTATTAAGTAGTAATTAGTGGGGGA
Organism: Ascarosepion bandense; assembly: GCA_037127315.1. Classification (NCBI taxonomy): domain Eukaryota; kingdom Metazoa; phylum Mollusca; class Cephalopoda; order Sepiida; family Sepiidae; genus Ascarosepion; species Ascarosepion bandense. Next base: position 91,935 of record JBBBDQ010030790.1, on the reverse strand, counting down.
TCGGTTTCCTATTGTTATAAAGTAATAAACTGATCCCCCACTTTATGACCAGTAGAAGCCTTAATCATTATTCCAACTATTATATTCAGTCAGTCAGTTAAGTGCCATACGTGTTACATGCTTGGGCGATCATGTCTCAAAAGAGACATGACTGACTGGGCACAAGGTCATCCCACAGTAGGTTGCTATTGCTTTCTGCGGTAGACTGGTTGCCTACCAAGGCTATAGAACCCAATCTGTCCTGTTATTTAACCCATAACTGGAAGGAAGAGATGGATTAATACCTTTCCCAAAGGTATTTGCACGTAAGTGAATGCAATGAATTCGGCTGGAATTCGAACTCGGCTCCCCGATTTCTTGTTTCGAGCTGATATCCAATGCACCACAACGCACATCCTAAGTATGGCAACATAGCAATTTTCATATCAATACAGCAGGATATTTCCAATATTAAGTTATTGTTGATAACTACACTGACAGAAGATAAAATATATTTTTGAATGACAAAGCTGATTTTGACCTGAGAAGATTATATGAAAACAAGAGTAGTTATTTGAATAAAGTGTTAAAATATTTCAGCCATCTTGTGTTATAGTAACCATACTGGTACACCATCTGGGTTTAAATGTTGCAATAAGGTTCAATGTGATAGTAAAATAGACCAATGCAAGTAGGTGTCATGCTATAGAGACGCAAACATTTCAAAACTTAGTAGAAACAAAAACAAAAAATAAAAAAAGAGTTCTGGACAGTTATGTGATATTTGTCCTCCTATATATCAGAAAATGCTGGACAATCTCCTGAAAGGTGAAGGAGCGACTTGAAGCAACAGAAGTGTGAGTCTATGGAAAAATGCTGAGGATACTGTGGGCCAGACAAGTGAGCAGTGACAAGGTTTCAGAAGGGATGTAAATGAAAAGGAAACTTATACTTAACATCAGGAAGAGACAGCTGAAGTTCTTGGAACAAGTAATGAGGAGGGAAGGCTTGGAGAATCTAATACTCATGGGATGGATAGAAGGAAAAAGGGGAAAGCAACATGAGACATACTTGATAGGTTTGAGCAAGTGAATGATATAGCAGGGTCTGGGAGAGATATCAAGAGAAAAGTGTTAAGTCTGACAAGGGATGGGGGTAAGTAGAGGTTCATGATCACCTATGTACTGAAAGAACATGACACATAAATGAAGCAGAGTTATTTGAAAGACGAGTGGGATTATTTATGTGGCTGTATGATCATTTTGAAGAATTAGTGTATATGTTGGGTATGATTAGTGTATAAGTTGGGTATGATTCATTAGTAACATTATGATGAAGGCAACAGTAATCAAATAAAACTTTCTACACATGTAAATCAAGTTTTGGACAAAAAATGCTCAGCAAGATCCATGTATTGTAAAAGCAGCAGTGTTGACGCAAACTTTCTATGTAATCAGTTCTGTTATCAATTTCCTTGCCAATGATCTTATCACTCATCTCAGAGAAGTATAGAAAAAATAGTTGACTGAATATATACTTGATCCACTCTTATTTAATTATCTGTTATATTTACCTGTTCAAATAGTATCAGGTAAATGATTGTTATAACCTTTCTACACTTTGAAAAAATAGAAGTCACACACACATTAATATATATATATATATATATGTAATATATATATAATATGAAAATTTTGTAATATGAAAATTTTTTCTTTCTTTCTCTTCTTTTTCCCCTCCCTTCCTTTATCTCTTTTACCTCCCACCTCCTTTCCGTTTTGTTTAACCTGATATCAATTCAACACGCCGTCTGTTCAGTTTACTTTACTGTCCTCTTCCCCTTTTTGCGAACCCAGACGATACCATTTTTTCCCCTTTTTTTATTTTTTTATTTTTTTACAATTCTATCTATGAAAAGAGAAAATAGACATAATTTACTTCAAATTATCTCCAGTTTCGGGATAGCATTTGTTGCTGAGGTGATGTGTTATCTCCTTTGGGGATTTCATGCTGAAATGTGCATTCAACATCTTTGAAAAATTTAATTTAAAATATGTATATATATCGATATAATTAGACATATGTGCTGTGCCCCATTCAAGAAAACAATAATTCTGTTTACTCCAAAATTATAATAATATATAAGTTAACACTACTGGTTTACAACTGGTGTTGCTATTGGAAGCAATGAGAAATCACTAGCTAGTCAAGTGTACCAAATTTGTCCCTCATGTTTAACCTGTACACTAGTATTCAGAAGTAAAATTTTAATATCCTCCTTCATAAATGTTTACCAGATTTATTATATCAACAATTTTTAGTTACTTGATATTATCAGTCAGCAGTAGTGCTAACCATAATTATGTAGAATTAGTAGTTATATTATAATATATTATAATATATTATAATATACCTGCTAATATTGTTATTACGTTTTGGCTGTTGTATCCTCCAACTTTCTTCAGGTGGTACGAATTTCAAACTGAACCATTTATATGTTCGCTGTGGTAGTCATGCTTCTTCTGGATTTCTCAATATCTCATTCATATATATATATATATATATATATATATATATATATATATATATATATATATAAGCTTCTTTATAAATGAAACTTTATCTGTGTGTGTGTATGTGTCTGTGTGTGTCTGTGTCCATTACCTATAGACTCCAAAACAACTGAACTGATTTTCTTGAAAACTTACACAGTTGTACGATAAGTGTTTTTGAGTGTTCTTAGCTAGGTTTTGTGTTGAGGTACCCCCGATAAATATCGAAAATCAATAATCGAAAAAATCAGGTTATAGAAGGAGTGATCTGATTTTAATCAAATTTGATATACTCATAGACAAAGACATAAGAAACAATATTCAGAAGTTTCAAGGTTGCAGTTCTTACAATACTGCAGAAAATCAATAATATATATATATATATCTCAGCCATGATACCATTTACTCAGAGGACTTATTTAGCTTTCAAAATTCAGTTTACGATGAAAAAAATTTATTTGATATCGAAAGCAGGAAATCAAAATTTGACTTACATCCATTCATTTTTCTTTCAGTCTACGGTTTCACTTTAACTGGAAACCACTATTGCTTTTTAGTCTTTCATGCCAATGTCCAAAGAGTCTGAGCTCCAGGACCATGGATTAGTTTTAAAGCTTTCATTACACCCGAGCAACACCGGGCTATACTGCTAGTATATATATATATATATGTAGTGTATTTGGGCAACAATACCTCTTTCCTTCATGTTTTGTTAAAGACACTGGCATAGAAATACTCTACTACCCAATAAATACATAAATCTATCTAAATTTCATTGTGGTGCAGTGGATATCAACTCAGAATGACAACTTGCTGAGCCGAGTTCAAATTCCAGTTGAATTCCTTGCTTTCATTTACACACAAATACCCTCTTCCCTCCAGTTATGGGTTAAATAATAGAACAGATTGGGTTCTCTAGCTTTGCCTGGCAACCAGTCTACCACAGAAAGCAATGGCAGCCTACTGCAGGATAATCTTCCCAAAGCGTGTATCACATGTGGCACTTAACTAACTGACTGATCTGAATTAACTCTATCATAAATTAAAAGATGACCAGAAAGAATTAACATCCTATCAATGAAATTAAAAAAAGTATGCCAAAAGAATTAAAAACAAACAAACAAAATAAAAACAATTCTAATATCGTCATCAAAAGAACAAACCTAATACAGATGTGTCTACGGCTATATTGTGTTGAATACACCGGTTCCTGTCCGATCACCGAAGTTAAGCAACATTGAGCCTGGTCAGTACTTAAATGGGTGACCATTTGAGAATACCAGGTGCTGTAAATGTAAGGACCAAGAATGGTCCACCAGTCCTCCAGGTTTGGGGGTTGAGTGCTGGGCTTACAACCCTGCCCCATAAAAAACAGTTTGTTACAGAAACAGCAACAAAAAGTTGCTGCCCTATGCACCATCTGGGTGTGATGGATAAATGATGATGAATACAGATGTAATTTTGGACAATGACAATTACCATAAAAATTACAATACATCATCAATGAGAGATCTAAATTAACACAAATTTAATAAACAAAACTCATGGAGACCCTAAAAAAGATCCATTAACAAACTAATAACATTAAACAATGTTGACATAGATTCTTAAAAATCAAAAGATCATCAGTGACTATCAACCAGGAACCTATACAGAAATATAAAAATACATAAAACTGGATACTCACTACAATCCATCATCTCACAGATTACAATGCTATGAGCTGTCAAAATTCTTTGATGATATCATTACTTCATATTTACCTATCGATTATACTACAGTATCACACCAACTCATGAATTCTCTCAAATTCTAAAAACTATACAACCAAACCAAGGTATTTTCACTTCACTTGGTGTTAAAATTTATTCACAGTAATTCTTAACTTCATGGATAAAAATAATTACATTCCACTTCCATTTATCAAACCAAATATCCCTCCAAAAATATTGCATGGTTTCACAACTAAAAGACCCTTTCTATGACCATAATCACAATATGCATGCCCAAACTAATGGATTTAGCATGGAAAATCTTCTCAGCTACTAAAAAAAACTGATTATGTCCCAACCACATTTGAAAACAAAATTTGTCTTTAACTTTACCAATAAACTCAGTCAAAAAATGAACTCCCATTCTTAGATGCTCTTGTAGAATTAAGTAATAACACATTCACTACTTCATTATACAAAAATAAAAAAAAAACACTTGCTCACTAAAAAAAATCTTGCTACCTTAATTTTAAGAGTGAATACCCACTTAGATATAAAACAGTAGTAAAGATACTGTATTCATCCTCTATTTTACTTAAATAAGTCAATGATGTAATGAAAAAACTCAAACAATGATGTAATGAAAAAAATTGTCTTGTTTATCGCTGACATGTATACACATGTCAGCGATAAACAAGACAATTTTTTTCTTAGAAATATCATGAAGAAATTTACAACACCAGTCGACCAGAAGAAGAAAATGTAATTATCTATTTAAAAAAGTTTAACATCTTTATTTTATCATAAAAATAACAACACACCAGCAAAATGAAAACTTCATTATTTACTATTTCAAATGACCCTTAAAAAACTGTGTTCCTGATCAAATCAAACTTGTAAATAATTACATTGGTCTTACTATTACATGCCTATGTAGATGATTACATATTAGTAATACACTTACCTGACCATAACTTAATTAGTAGTAATTTAGACACACATGAAACCTATAAAATATATTAGTAGAAAATACAAGCAAAAAGTCCCTCATCCACACATAATTACAGAATTATGTAAGCCCTAATAATAAAAATGGAAAAGCCAACACTCAGTAACAATCACTATGAACACAACCACAATGTACTGACCGTGTTTGGAAAATAAAAAATTCCTATAACTTCAGACACATATATAAAAAAAAGCATAGATTTGGTTAAAAATTAAACCTCTTTTATTTTGGCTAAAAGAAGAGGCGAAAGTGCTCATATAGGCAGAACTTTTTTTTACACACTTTATGTTCAAAAAAGAAAACACTTGTATGAGAATAAGAAAAATTAAATAAGAAGCTAAATTGCAGTACCTTGTCAGTGATCTTTAATGAATATATATATAACATCCCCCACCAACACCTCTAATGAAACTAAACAAATATAAGGAAAGAGGCTTTCCATTACTTTACACACTGCCTGATGAGACATTGAAGTTTCAATGTCGAAACAAATGTACCTTTGTCATGGATATATATAGAAAAATTATGTACATATTTTAAAATATAATTTATAATAAATATTCACAGCTCTATATATTATATATCGAGCGTTGTTTTAAATGAATGTTTTGGGCGTTGTAAGAATTCTTTCTCCATTCTGTATTCACTCGGATATATATATACACACACACACACACACACACACACACACACACACATATATATATATATATATATATATGTATGTATGTATATATATACATATATATATATATATACACACACATATGTATATATATGTATATATACATACATACATATATATATATATATATATATATATATTATTATTACATTTAATGCAGTACTCAAATTCTATACCAGAAAAAATCTGTTTAAATATTTAAAATTAAGGTACAGCTCTAATTTAATTAGGAAATTAAATAAAATATTACAGATTAGAGCTCAATTAAGAACTTTGAGTAATACTACAGTTGTTTTATGAAAATGTATGTTGAACCAGGTTTGTCCGTCTTTTATTCAATTTAGAATAAGGAGAGCCAAACTAAATTCTATTTGGAAAATATAAAATATCTTTATAAAAATTTTCTACATTTTTTGGCTAGGATTGCAGTGCTGTATGTGAAATATAATGATTTATGGTATGAATGCATCCACACATTTTAATTTTTTGATTTATTGAGGTTTCTTGCTACATAGGATTTGTTTATGAGAGGGGTTGCCAGAAATTAGCTATTAAGGTAAAAAATAAACTGACATTTTTAATATACAAGAGGTATAGTTACATAGTGATACCGAATACAAAAGAGGTCATTTTCAATTACTCCTATTATCAATTGTCTGAACTAGAATCTGCTGTTCTTGCTTATGCCTTAGATTTTTTGTAATTCACCTTACCATACCAGATAAGGAAAAGATATTTTCCAAATTTGAGGGGTTGTTTTCACAACTTTTGAAACTTGTTCTTGTTTCTTCAGATGCTTTTGTTAATCTTAGAGCCAAAGTAAATAATTACACTCACTCGTTTTCTAGTACTCCTGTTGCTACTTCTGAGTCAAACTGCAGAATCGGTCACAGGTGTATTGTCAGATCTTTAAAAGAAAACCATATTTTGGTGATTTCTAGATCTGATAAAGGGGCTGGTGTCATTTTAATGCACTACACTAACTATTAAGATGTTATTAATTTCAAATGATACATCAACATTTATAAAATTAAGCCCTGTTGAAAAATGTGATGCAACCACTTCAATAGAAATAAAATTAAAAAAAACTATTAAAGTGGGTTAAAAGTGGGATTCTTTCTCCAAAATTTCTGATGAAATTAGACCTTCTGGCCCCGCCTTTATGATTTTCCAAAAATACATAGGGAAGGGGTACCATCAAAACCCATATTATCAATGATAGGGTCTTCACAATATAAGGTGACCAAATGGCTTGCTAAATTGCTACAACCTGTTTTGCAGCACTACAATGCAGTTATTATAAAGGATTCATTTTCCTTTGTTGAGTTTATTAAAGGTCATTCTTCTTCTGGCAAGTTCACATGTTCATATGATGTATGATCCTTATTTATTAATGTTCTCCTCATGGAAATAATATTTACAGCGGTTTTCTTTATCACAGTTCTTTGTCTCCTCTAAATGTTCCTAAAGTAATTTTTATGGAATTAATGAAGTATGCCACTTAATCTGTTGAATTTACTATTGATAATATGATGTATCATCAGATTGACTGTGTCCATAGGTTCTCTATTGTGTTCTGTGTTGGTGAATATTTTTGTTGGATTTTATGAGGAGAAATTAATTAATGATCCATTTTGTCCCTCCTTGTGTCATCGCTATGTTGATGATACATTTTGCTTATTTAATGATGAATCCAAAGTTGATTGATTTCTCTCCTCCCTTAATAATCTCCGTCCTTCGTTGAGGTTTATTATTAAGAAAGAAGTTAATTCCAAACTTATTTTCCTTGATGTATTGGTGCACTGTACACCAACATCTTTTTGTACCTAAGTTATATAGAAAGTCTACTTTTTCGGGTTTATACACATGTTGAGATTCTTTTTACCCTTAAAAGCGCAAAATAAACCTTATAAAAACTGTAACACAAAGGGCATTGATGATCTGTTCTGAAAAGTTCCTCTATTACCAGATTAATTTTATAACAAGAACTTTATGCGATAGTGGGTATCCACCCACTGTTGTCAATTTACTGATTTGTAACAAGATTGCTGGCTTCAGAAAGATTAAGCCAGTAGCTATAGCTAACTGTCCAGTGTATTTAAGACTTTCATGGATTAAAGAGAAGGGAGAAAACCTAACTAGACAAATTTCTTCTGATGTGCAAAAGTGTTATTTTTTTACCAAGATGTGTGTTGTGTTTGATACTAGATCTGTTCTAACTTCAAGTCATAAGGATGTTCTCTCCACTCATCAAATAAATTCTGTAGTTTATAAAAATGATTGTGACTTCAGTGTCAGTTACATAGGGAGAACAACTCAGCAACTTGATACTAGAATCAAACAGCATGTTCCAGCAAAAGTCAGGAACCATACTTGCCAAGAAAATGAACTTTTATCCATAACACATACTGTCCCTCAATTTGTGAACATCTTATAAAAAATATAAAGTCGTCCATGGAGTTTAATGTGCATTGGTTTTCTGTATTGGCCAATTCACATTCACTTTTTCATTTTAAAGTGCTGGAGTCTGTTTAAATCAAGTCTTGTAGACCTTCACTGTGTAAACAGTGAGAGTGTTTGCTGAGCCTTTCTGTGATCAGTCTCCAGCAGTTCATTCCTCTTTTCCATCATTAACCAATTCATTTCTCATACTTATTATATTTTACAGTAAGTTCTTTCAATTAAAACCTTTAATGAACGGGAACAAAACCAGTTGTTTTTTGTTTTAAATTTTATCCTCATTATGCACTGTAATATTAAAATTATTACTTTTAATGCAATATATATATATATATATATATATATATATATATATATATATATATATGGATAGAATAAGTAAAGAACAGGTAGGTAAAAGTGTCTTTAATCTAACATGTTTCACTTTAACAAACTTCTTCAGAGATTTTTTTAAAAGATGAATGATTTAAAAAACTTTTTAAAACTTAAAAAAATCTTTTATGAAACCAACAGAGACAGTATGTTATTTGAGGTATAATTTCATTGGTCAAATATGAGTCACATGTAATAAAGCAATGGATGAATATTTTAAATGTAGAGGAAAACTTATGCCTGTTTAAGTGTGTGTGCCACATGCAATAAAAACACTAGTTGTTTACTATGAATGTAAGCATATGTAAGCAAAAATAATGCATGTCAAGCATATTTAAACTATAGATGATTTAAGAGTATATATATGTCAGTAATGTTAATACTTGTAAATGACAGCAACAGCATTTCCATTCAAAATTGTAGCGAATATTGTATACACATGTCAAGCAATGGAACGATTTTATTTTTTCAATAAAATGAGAGAAATCATGTGTGAATGTGTGCATTTATGAGTCGGTAAAATTAGTATGTGAAATTAGTATGTGAAATTAGTATGTGAAATATATACACAATTCAAGCAATGGAATGATTTTCTATTTTAAGCAAAGTGAGAGTAGTAAACATGCATTTATGAGTTTGGTTCATAAGACAAAATAGATTTGCATTTAAAATTCTAGTGAAATAATGTATAAAAGTAACAAGGGAACTTTTTATAAATGAATAAGTAAATTTCAAAAAATAAGTGAAACATGTTAGATTTGTGGTGATACTGAGCAAAAGTGATGGACTGGATGTTTGCGCTTTCACAACCAAAAAGCAAATGACCAAAAGTTGTCCATGTGCTGCTGGCTCTGCGCAGATGTTCTGGTTGAAAACTAAAAATTAATTAAATATTAAATTTCCAGTTCGCGAGCCTATGCAAATTTTATTTATCAGCCAATGGGAAGCCCAGAACCAAATACAAGTGTGAAACCCAAATGAGCTGCTGTGATCCAAAAAGAAGATATAAAAAGCGGATACAGAAAGCATCGCCAGGCAGACTGAGGAGAAGAGAGTAATCAATATCCCCTTGACCAAGTCAAGTGGCTACTATGTTCCCCTCCCTTACCTCTTTCCTTCTTCCCTGCCTCAAAAACTATGTAATGACGTAAGGAGCGAATACATCAAAGACATTCCTTACTTACACGCTCCCAAATTCCTGAGCATTAATTCTCTTTCAGCATTTTATTGCTATTAACATTATAAAGTCCGTTGTATCCATATTCAAAGACTGTTTCCTTAAATACAATGCCCCCGCACCTACTGTAAGCATGAATTATCTTGTCAGCCTTCTATTGCCACTATAGATTAAAGGCACTTTAATAAATGTATGGTGTCTATAAAGTCCATGTGCAATGAAAATGGTTGCTGCTTTGTAACTATACATAATATAAACAATCAGTAAAGAGAATAAGAAAGCTATAATGTGGAAAACTGTTATGTCTAGTTTTTTTTTTGTCTTTAGAAAATTTATTTATTATTTCTTTTATCTATTATTTTCTTTTCAATTCTTAGAAAGTTCAAAATTACTTTTTTTTCTTTAAATTTCAAAAACCTTGTTTTTCCTTTCAGAAATGCTGTTTTACTCCATTTGATTCAATTATTTTTATAGGGACATGTGAAAAGTAATGTTTATTCAACTAAACCTCAATCTTTAGGAATTGCAATTTAAGAATAGTTGATGATCAAATGTATTACTGAAAATCAGCTGCAGAATGCTCTCCGAGAACTACATAGTGGTATTACCCTTTGTATGCGTAATGGTATTACCCTTTGTATGCATAATGGTATTACCCTCTGTATGCATAATGGTATTACCCTTTGTATGCGTAATGATTGTAGACATGTTGAAAATTAACTATTTCCTCCCTCCACACCAAAGTGCAAATACTTTTTCTTTATTATCATTTTTTTAAAGATTGTTTCTGTCATGCATAGTCACTAAGCTACAAGTATTTTAAAATGGACACAGAATTCATGGATACCATATATACATTATATATATATATATATATATATATATATATATTATTATTATTATATATATTATATATAATTATATATTAATAATATATTAATATATATTATATATATTAATATATATATTAATTATATATTATATTAATTATATTAATATATATTAATTATATATAATAATATATTATTATATATATATATATATATATATATATATATATACAGTCATCCGCAGACAGATCTGTTTTGCTGTATTACAGCTCATCAGTATGGTTAGACATCTGATTGCTTTTAACCCAGGATTGAAACCCAACCAAATTGGCGTCCATCGCCAATTCTACCTCAGAGCTATGGTCACTCGGTAGAAGAAGGCAGACTTTTAGCATTTGATGTATCATACGCCAATAGCCAGAGTGCTCTAATTCATTACTGAATGAGCGATATATATAATTATTTGATTGTTTAATACTTAGTTTTTGGTCATAATAGGGTTAGACCAGTACACATTTGTATTAATAAGTGTTCAATACAATTATATTGTAGAACTTTTGAATATTATTCATTTTTAAATGTGTTATTTCACTACCTGAGTTTCTACCATGAGTGGTGTCTTCAGGCAATTATTAAAAATTTGCCTGAAGACACCACTCATGGTAGAAACCTGGGTAGCAAAATAACTTGTTTAAAAATGAATAATATATATATAATTAGTTAGTTTTTGGTCATAATTAATTTAGACCAGTACACAGTTGTATTAATAAGTGTTCAATACAATTATGTTGTAGAACTTTTGAATATATATATTTACGTTATCAACAAGTATATTGTGGATAGTGTTTGGTGGGTCTCTGTGTGTGTTTAAATGTGACTGAATTGAGCTCTGTTGAGAGAGATATAGTGTCAGTCTTCAGGTTAGTTTCATAGTGGTATGCCCAATATAATTATTTACAAAATTAGGATCAATTTTTATATAATTCATATCCTCAAAAGAAAGAAATCATAAGATCAAATGAAAAATTACATTAAAAAACTTAAAAATCACACCTTGTCTATCATTTTTAATGAAACCTGCGTATAAAAATAGATACGTCTGTGTGTCTGTGTGTTTGTTTGCCTGTCTCCATTCTAATGAATTCTACTCCTCTGAAACCCTTGGTCCAATTTCAATAAAAATTCAATGATTTGTTGATCATACATTGACTTTTGATGTTTACAGTGTACAGCAGAAATCACCGAAATGCTTAGAATTTATAAACTCTTCACCTCCGAGACACCTGCAAATTCAACCAAAATTGGGTAATTTGTAGGTCAAGGTCCTAACCTTTTATGTACATAAAAGTTTTTCAAATCAATGAATAGGATTCATCAAAAATCAACAACAGACATAATTCTGGATGGTCTTTTGTGCACTTTTATGCATTTCTCCAAGACGCTTCACTCAAAATCAATCAAAATTAAGTCACTGGAAGATCAAGGTCTGACACCTTGATATGCAAAAATTTCAATTGTTACAGAGAATGCTGCAAAAATTGATGGAAAATGTTGCTTTTTGCAATCATTTATTTCTCCGAAACACTTAGTTGTATTCCAACAAAAATTGGGCAATTTTTAGTAAGTTCTACCTTATTATATACTATAAGAATTCCATGTTTTCTGCATTGTGCCAACCCCTCTGATGTTCCAATACATCTACTCCTTCTGCGTAACAACATCATCACATCACATTACAGGTTCCCATAACGCCTGCCCTGTTCTTCCAATTGTACATATATCATTCCCGTTTATTGGCAAAATTGAGCAAGCATGAATCCCGTTTTACAGATACAACAAAAACCAATACTTACTTTGCAGTTTTTAACTTACATGATGTGGCAACCTCATACTGGAGTTTTTTGAATAAGTACTTGACCTTACCATTTCAACATAACCACTAAAAGACCTTGAGCAATGCCAGGCTATACAGCTAATATATATTATAAGGAAGTAAAAGAATGCACTGTTTATGCATTTAGTTTTATAAAGAGTGCTCAATACAAAGGTTTTAAAAATATCTCCTGAAGAAGAACAGTATTGTTTTGAAACATGAAAAGTTTTGTGTAGTGATATATTGCTTTTAGAAACAATTGTAATAACAAAATTACAATATATATATATATATATATATATATATATATATATTTGTGTGTGTGTGTGTGTGTGTGTGTGTGTGTGTGTGTGTGTGTGCTCTATCCCTAATATCGAATCCTTTAACTCATAAATATAGTACACCGTAAAAGTTTATTTTTATCACACCCATACATACATACACACACATGCACACACACATATGCGCACAAGAGGATATGCTGAAAAGTGGGAATAAATTTTTAGCACCCTTAAATATTCTCTCCTCTTATGAAGAAAATGTTATCCCTTTCACTGATTGTACTTCTATGAATGATGGAAAATAAACATGGAAATATTAACAAAATCAAAGAAATTTGATTGCTAATCAAATCTTGATTAGCTGCAAGATCTTTCTGTCTATTGTTCTATGGAACAATAGTCCTGTGGAAGAAAGCATTGATTCATGAATTTTGGTGATAGTAATTGCGAGTTCAATCCCTTGGTCAGGCAGTGTGCACTTGAACTCAGTGGAAATAGGGCAAGCAATAACTGAACAGTACTAAACATAAAAACTAGATGGGTTATTCCTAGACGTGTGAGCTAGAACAGTCTACCCCAGTAGATTAAATAAAGAGTTCAGTTCAGAATTCCCAGTAGGTTACTGAGATCTATAAACACCCAATGAAAACTGGATATCACAATGGCTGAAATGTTGTAATAACAACAAAAATGAGGACAATAATTTAAATATAAATAGTGCAAATAGCTAAAAGCCTGTTTTTCATAACTGCTTTCATCCTTTTTAGTTAATTTCCTGAGAATTATAGTAATAAGCTTGTAAACATTAATGAAAATCAAGAATTTATAGTTAATCAAATATTGATCAACTACAATAATATATTTTAGGGTTGCTTTTATCTTTTTCATATATACAGGGTACAATTGGCAAATTGCTGACAGTTTATATTTTAATATCATTCATGTTCATTGTTTGTTTTTGAATTTTGTCAACTGCACTGTATAATAGGGTCAGTTGGACACTGTGAGAAAAATCATAATGTAATTCACTCTGCCAGAAATTTGGAAATGGCATGTTGTATTGCTTTTCATTCATGCTGGGAGCTTCAATACAAACATTTCAGTGTTTGGGTGTCAGCATGAGGACAGTGCAAAGGATTCAGAAAGAATTGGATGAGTCTAATGGTGATTACGAAGCTATAGTAGATTAGAAAACTCACTCGGATTGTTTGGATGATAGAAAAAAACAAATTTGTTGGTGTTGGCTAGGCATATGTACATGCTAACTAAGGAACACGGGAAGGACAAGCATAGTTATAATAAGAATAAGTGTACTCCTGCTATCAAAAATGACAGCAAAATATTTGAGAGAATTATTAGCTGTTTCCCTACAGGTTATTCCTCCTGAGTGTGACAGAGGGAATATATATATATATATATATATATATATATATATATATATATATATATTGTGTAAAATCTTTTGTTAAATAAAGATGGAAGCTGATGATGGTTTGCCTGAAATAGGTTTATACTTCCGATTCACCATGAGATAACATGTCTGTCTTAATTTTTCTTATATTTTCTCTATATGTATTTATATACATATATATTTAGAGCTCTCTTAGAGAGTTATCCTACTACTGTATGTACAGGATACTCCTTTGGATTCATTTATACTCACACTGCATGGTGATATATATATATATATATATATATATATATATATATATATATATATATATATATACAAATAAATACACAACAGTCTTTATTATAACAGAGAGAATATATACATATTCTTCGCTATTTGATGACATAATTATTGCAAAAAATGAAATAATAAGGCACTGTTAAAGAGCAAACTCACAGCAGGAGCTTTAATAACTGGTAGTATAGTTTAATAACTAATAGTAAAAAGAATGAACTGAGCTAATACTGCCTAACTATTTCTCTAATGAACTGAGCCAACACTCCCTTCTCTCTCTCCAGGAGCATGACAGGAAGTGTATATATATATATATATATATATATATATATATATATATATATAGACAAAAATAAATACAAAACAAGTTTATTGTATATAGATAAATTAGTAAAATCTTATGTTGTGTAGTCCCAATCTTTTGACTAAAATTGTCCTCAGTGAGGCAGGACAGGAGAGAGGGATAAGCATGAGCAAAGAAAAGTAAATATACTTTAGCATGCAAATTGTATCATTATTTCTTGATGGTTTTGTTATTTCTGAAACCTAACAGAAATTCAGTGAAACACAACAAGTCTTGTAACAACATGTACTTTTTTATATTCATCTAAGAATGAGGGATATCAAACAATAATTATTTTGATTTAAGTTGGGTATAAATATCTTTAGTCATTAGAAATATGAACTATTCTATTATTATCAAAAAGATTGTCTAATATTATTATAATTCTTGTGGTGCTGGTTTATATGTTGTCTTAGAAGGTAAAGATAACTTATGAAGATAAATCTGACTCATTGACCAAATATCAAAACTTTTGTGGATGAATCCCTTCTTGATCAGGCAAAGAGTTTTTTAGCAACTTATATATACTTATATATTTATAGCATTTGAAAGTGTATGAAAACCTTGTTGCAGATTGACCCAAGCCTTATAAGTAAAATTACATTGATATAACTGATCAGAAATCATTAATAGTTATGCTAGGACAAAGAAACACTCAGAAACTATAAATATGATCTACTCAGCATAGTTGCAGTATAGGTAGTTGGTTTTGAACAAAAAAAAAATGCTTTAGCAGACATCTACAACAGGGATTTGTTAGTCTCCTTAGCAAATGGGTGTTTCTGGAAATGAGTAACCAGTAAATATATATAGTATTAAGTATATGTAATTTCCATCAAAAGATAATGGCTCCTGTTAAGGAACAGATTGTATATTTTCAAGAGTTGTGCATATCCAGAACAACCCTCTCTTTCAGAATCTAGTGGCAAGGAAAACCACAAGAACTGTTGAAAGATCAATTGAAGTGAATGACCTGACTGAACTTCAATACAAGGTATGCTGTTTTCCTGTTTAATGGCTCTGGTTTAAATTCTGAGTTCTCTTTTCCATAGACTAGATAAAAAAAGGATGGAGAATCCAGTATTCCCTACTATATAACCTACAAACTGGGGAGGGAGAGATAAATTCCTGCCTTTTTTATAGGCTTCAGTGCAGAACTGAATGTAACAGACTAGATCAGCTTTTTAACTCAGCATGATGATTCAAATTTCTATGCCATTAACAATTTGATACCTGCACATCCAGAAATATGTGTGTCAGTTTAATTCCTAGAATAGTAATGTGAAAACAAAATTTGATTACCTGATCACTAATGGCTGCTGTCAACTTCAAAATACTTGACTTGTGAAACTATGCAATTTCAGAGGTGATAGTGTTATTGCTGGAAACATTCTTGGAACTCTATTTCTGGAATGCCTTTCAATAATGTAGTCACATTGATATCAGAAAGGTTAGCCAACCTTTATTCTTTTTAGGATATTTACAATTTGGAAAAAAACAAAAATATCAAGGAGTTATGCCTGGTAGATGGCCAGTTTTCATAATGGACTTCTTAGCTAGGAACTTGCAAACTACCAATATTCCATGCATATCCACTTGTCAGGCAAGAGTCCAAATCTTTTACTCCAAACAGATTCTTGTAAACCTTTCAACACTTCAAAATAAATATGTTCAATAACAGTTTGTCTTTGTATTAAAAATTTGTAGTAAATTATTTAATCAAAGAAACACACAAGTACAGTCTTGAATTTTAAGCAAGATATGTGCTTTTTTTCAGCTAAAGTTCATTCTTTGTCTTTTACTGTCTGCTTTGGCATTTTAACTTTTGGGTCATATTGAAAACAGCATGTTTTATCACTGACAATGACCTTGTCAATTAGCACTGCATTGTTCAAAAGACCTGATGAATCTGCTTAGATTCAAGGCACAATTTAAAAGGAAACTTTTTTGTGCCTCTGTTAAAAATCTATTTACATATTTATATTCAGTTTTTCTGCAATCAGTCATACACTTAAGCTTTGATTTTAGCACACCAAGGTTTGTACTGTGTCAATTATATATCTGTTCTTTCTGAATTTTGGTTTCCCTCTGTTTGTCTTATTGGGCACATCTTGCTTTTCTTTGAACCACCTGGGTCAGTCAAAAATTTAAAAATTTCTTTTTAGTATCTTCAATATAAGTCATTTTTACTAGGGGTAAATTTACAGTAGCACTTTTACCAATCTTTATACAAAATTTATGTTAATCTGCTGCTCAAAATTCATTTAGGTTGTTTTCCATTGTAATATAGTGACAATTATAAGTAGAGGCATATGAAGCTTCATTTTACTAATTCGACCTTAGCACTGAAAAACATTTATTTTATTGTGAGGGATGGTTACAATCAAGAGAAGAGATGGGATGTGTTTATTCTATTATGACATCCACTTACAGTATAACATGAAAACATACAACTTTTTTTATTGCTTATCAATGAATGTTACAACAGATCTGCATCTAAAGAAAGTGCAAGTTAGGTTCAGATCTGCTGAGATACAAATATTTACATGACTCATCATGCCATGGTCATTCCAATAATTCAATTGTTATATTTTATTCATTTATATATATATATATATATATATATATATATATATATATATTGATTATTCAGTTACTTAGTTTTTGATCATAATAATATATATATATAGAAGTCTGAATATTTTTGAAAAATTTTGTCAGGAAAATATGTTTAATTTGGCAGGATTCAAACCTTCAACTCCTCACAACACAAGGAAAGTGTCAATTGATTTGACATGTCTTAGACCACACAACACTGAATGATTTCACAGACTAAACAAAGCCAAATCAAGCCTTATAAACACAAGTTCCCCATTCCTCATAATATTCATCACTGCTTTGAAAGCCTATCTTAAAGTAAACAAATGTAAAAAGGTAATTTTGTGAAATGTTCCAGAGACCTACGAAATGGATTAACAACCTATGTTTTTTTATTTATTTGTTTGAACATTATTTTTAATAGATACTTGTTATTTGAGTAGATACTCTGCTTTTAATTAAATTTATCAAAAATATTCAGGCTGGTAGCAATATATAAATATTCTGCATCATTAAAAACAGAGCAATAAATAAATTAAAATATGTCAGTTGTTAACTAATAAATTAAAATATGTCTGTTGTCAATCCATTTTGTAATTCTTCAAAACATTTCATAATATATATATATATATATATATCCGAGTGAATACAGAACAAAGAATTCTTACAACATCCAAAATATTAATTTAAAACAGTGCTCGATATATAATATATAGAGCTGTGAATATCTATTATAAATTATATTGTAGAACATGTATATAATATATAGAAATTATGTACATGTTCTAAAATATATATATATATATATATATATATATATATAGAACATGTACATAATATATAGAAATTATGTCAGTCAGTTAAGTGTCATACATGAAACATGCTTGGGCGATCATGTCTCAAAAGAGACATGACTGACTGGGCAGAAGATTATCTTGCAGTAGGTTGCCATTGCTTTCTGCGGTAGACTGGTTGCCGACCAAGACTACAGAACCCAATCTGTCCTATTATTTAACCCATAACTGGAAGGAAGAGATGGATTAATACCCTTCCCAAGGATATTTGCTCGTAAGTGAATGCAATGAATTCAACTGGAATTTGAACTTGGCTCCCCGATTTCTCTTTCCGAGCCAATATCCACTGCACCACAATGCACATCCTAAGAAATTATGTACATGTTCTAAAATATAATTTATAATAAATATATATATATATATATATATATATATATATATGTATAGAACATGTACATAATATATAGACATTATGTACATGTTCTAAAATATAATTTATAATAAATATATCAGGCTAATTAATCCTACAAAAAGTGACTTAGGCATAATTTCCAGGGAAATTCTAAAAAATCTAAAATCACTCGTAAGTGAATGCAATGAATTCAACTGGAATTTGAACTTGGCTCCCCGATTTCTCTTTCCGAGCCAATATCCACTGCACCACAATGCACATCCTAAGAAATTATGTACATGTTCTAAAATATAATTTATAATATATATATATATATATATATATATATATATATATATATATATATATATGTATAGAACATGTACATAATATATAGACATTATGTACATGTTCTAAAATATAATTTATAATAAATATATCAGGCTAATTAATCCTACAAAAAGTGACTTAGGCATAATTTCCAGGGAAATTCTAAAAAATCTAATAGAGAAGCTACTATTGAATCTACAACCAAACCTTTGGAAAAGTTCTTCAGATACGATAGACTGGTTTAACAACATCAAAAACAAATCTCAATCCACCCTCCTTAAATTCGATATTGTCGATTTCTATTCCTCTATAGCAAGAAACCTTCTTGAGAGTTGTTTAAGATTTGCTAAAAATTATGTGAACATTTCGGATAGGGACTACAAAATTATCTTTGCGGCCAGAAAATCCATTCTCACCTTTGATGATTCCACATGGACAAAGGGGCCGGGGAGGTTTTTGATGTCCCTATGGGAGCATGTGATTCAGCCCAGGTGGCAGATCTTGTGGGAATTTACATTTTAGATATTCTAAGCAGATTTTTAGACCCAAAACAATTAGGCCTATATCAGAACGATGGATTAATAATTATCCCTAATTCCAATGGGCCCTACACAAATAGGATACACAAAAAAATAATTAGAGCCCTGAAGTACCTCAGTTTTAAAGTCGAAGTCACCTCTAATCTTAAAATTGTAAACTATCTAGACATCACCCTTAACTTAAATGATGGTTCCTATCAACCATTTCTCAAAGAAAATAGTTCCTCCACTTATATTAATATTTCATCCAACCACCCCAAAAATATTATAAAACAGATACCCAATATAGTGAATAATAGAATCAACCAATTATCATCCAACATTAAAACTTTCAACGCAAGTAAAAATATTTACAATAAGGCCCTTCAAAAAAGCGGATGTAAGAACAAGTTAACATATAATAAACCTACAATAGACTCCGAATCATCCAAAAATAAAAATAAAGGAAACTGTAGAAAAAGAAAGATAATTTGGTTTAACCCCCCTTATTGTAAACTAACTAACATCAATATTGGCAAATATTTTCTCAAGTTAATAGACAAACATTTTAATAACAGTAACCCTCTATGGAAGATTTTTAATAGGTACACCCTTAAAATTAGTTATTCTTGCACCCTGAATATGGACAGCCTCATTAGTTCCCATAATAGGAGTATTCTGGAGAACTTGTGCAATGCTGAATCTAGGTCTGGAATTCTAAACGAATGCAACTGTAATTCTGTGGACGCCTGCCCGGTGGAGGGAAAATGCAAATCCACCCAGGTGATTTATGAAGCCCGCATTTCTCCATCTAACAAAAAAAACGACTTTCAGACCTATATCAGTATGTCTGCCGGTCCTTTCAAACAAAGACTGTATAACCACAGGTCCTCCTTTTCAAGCCCCGGTCAGAGGTACCAGACAGCCCTTTCGTGGGCATTCTGGAAAATGAAAGAAGAAGGGATCCCCATTGACTAGATGTTAGAATATAAATTAAAAGGATTCAATTTAAGTTTTAATCTTAATTTTACCCTAATGTTAACCTTAAAAAGTATTTTAACCCTCCTACCTTCCCAAGCTCCTTTAATTGCCTATCTTTAGAACATACGGATTCTTTTACTAAACCCCTTTTTCCTTAGTTAACACATATATGTATATATATTTTTTTTCTCTAATATTTTTTTCTCTAATATTTTTCTCTAATAATTTTTAAACTGATAACTTCCTGTAATTGGTATTTAACTCAATTCTACCTAAAAGGTTTAATCAAATAAACTTAAAAAAATTTTTAAATCTTATATTGAAACCCATTCCTTCTCACCTAAATACACCTCTTCAAACAGCCCAAAATCTTAACTTTAAAAAGTCATTTAACTCATTTAGTTGTCTATATAAAATATGAACTCCTATTCCTCCCCTTCCTAAATATACCGTTTCAACACCCTGTAACCCCGCGACTACCAGCTCTGTCCTTTTCCACTTTGTGACCGTTGTTAACCAAAAACCCCTCCACACTCTAACTCAGGGCCTTCGCCATTTGGAAAAACAATGTCGCTGACATGATGTAGAGTCTCTATTAGAGATCCTATGTCGAAATGTACATCCGACACCTTTGAATTTTGAAAATTTTCTCTAATTTATATATATATATATATATATATATATATATATATATATATATAGAACATGTACATAATATATAGAAATTATGTACATGTTCTAAAATATAATTCATAATAAATATATCTATCTATCTATCTATCTATCTATATATATATATATATATATAGAACATGTACGTAATATATACAAATTATGTACATGTTCTAAAATATAATTTATAATAAATATAGGCAGTATATCTTCATCAAACATGTTTGATAATTTAGCCATATTATGTTAATTTATTTTTTTATTTTAATCCTTTCATATTTTTAAGAAGTTACAATTTATGTAGTCTAAAACAATCTTTTAGAATTGTGTTTGTTTTTTTAAATTACAATTTATATATCTAAAACTTTGTTGTTAGAGACATTTTAAAACATTGTTGTTATATTTATAATTAATTTGTTTAGCATTGGTTGCAAATTTTATAAGGAGGGCTTCAAGAATTTTAAGTTTTTGTTTATTTTTGTGATGGTGTATACTTGTATTATCAATTAATATTTCTCTAAATTGCAAATGTGGACAGGAGTGTTACTTTAAATTTTGTGCAATTGAGCTTTAATCCAACATATGTAGTACTAATCTCCTCAATAATTTTGTTGTCATGTAACCAACATAAATATTTACTTGTTTGTCAGAAATACACTTTCCCAAAGGACATTTAAATTGATATACAATGTTGCAAGACATTAGTTGAATAATTATCATGAATGATTAAGTTGTTTGTATTAAAATTACTATAGTATAGTGTTAGTTTTTTTTTGTTTTTTTTTACTGGGATCAGTGGGGTATATATTAGTATTTTGAGTTTTTTAGGATGTTTCATCTTGTTTGCAGTTAAAGTGTATTTTATTTCTGTATATTCGTTTGATATGGTTTATGTTTATTTGAGGAAGTATTAAGTTTTTTTATATATGTTAACATTTCTAATGGCTTGTCTAATAAACCACTTCTGTTTATTAATTATCCAAAATCATTAACCACCTCATTACACCAGAGTTTTTGTTGACTTTTTAATTTAACTCAACAAAAATCCTGTTAAGCAACTGAAATTGAAAATCAACAAACTCATCACAGCCAACAAGACAAAATAAATTAAAACTTTCCAAAATAATTAATGACTACAAGCCAAGATACATGTGAAGAACTATAACTTAACTTCCTTTTCCATCTTATCATATCCCAAATCCTCCCTCTGGTTTATTCATTAACCAAAATTATTAACTATCTCATTGATGAGCTTTTTTTTCCTGGTACCCTGACCACATGAATTTAAGTGTGCTATTAGATTGGCATCAAAATCCCACCCTTTTACCATTGAAGTAGTTGTAGGTCTCATACATTGACACCCACACACACACATACATACGCATGGTCACGCGGCGTCTACGTGACAGTCGTAGTTCCCGCCAAAAACGAAGCCTTTAAAAACCGAAAACAGCACGTGATAGAGCAGTTAGGATTTCGTCCCGGGGCGAGGGCAGACAAGAACAGACATGCCTCCCTAACTCATACACACACACGCGCACTAATTGCGGGTAGCAGTTAGTGGCGCAAATATTTTTTATTCTCTTAATTTTCTTCTCTGACATTAACTTTCATTGAAACAGGACTCTACAACTTCTTATGCATGCTTTCTCAACCCTATGTAACCTTTTTCAATATATTGTTTTTCCGTTTACTTTCGCCTTCTTGTTCATTCATAAATCTTGATTCAAACCTTAACGAATGTTACGTCGAGTCGACCGTTAAAATATAAATTAGTAAGTGGACGGCCCTCATCCACTACAATGGTGACCACGACGTGATCTCGATTCGGCGTAATTCAGTCCAGCATCGTTGGAAATGGAACTCAGCATTCTTCTGTGTCTATCAACAAGAACTACTATTCAACGTCGTTATCTCCCAACTCTTTCTACAGGACTCCAAGATGGCGACCCCACACAGAATTTTTACAATCGCACACTAGACAGCACAACTGTCATCTCTCTCTCCCAGGTTTTCCAGAAAAAGAGTAACACAACGTCGACTTAAAGACGTTTCTTTCAGCATTCAACGCAATGTCACTCAACCACACACAACGTCGACTTAAAGACGCCTTTTTTTCTCAACCAGAACACTGAGGAAATCGACAAGCCGAATTATTAATACTGGAGAATTGGGACCTCCAGAAAATTCGACATTAAACCTCGATATCTTTTTAGTTCTCTCAAACGCGTACACTCGGTATCAACAAGCCTCAATCAACCACTTTGCAAATCAAAGTTTATAACCAACTGTTAATTCTTCTAACACCAACATAAAAATCCACACGTACAGCAAAACACGGAAACTCTTACAAACGCAAGCAACTCAACGTGGAGCATTGGAATAAATTAGAAGATCTTTAACAGACACATCAACTACCGAGAATTTTCCAGAGCATGCCGCATCCTGGCACTCGGATAGGGGACACTGCAGCAAAATCCCTACTCACGCGCATCGCATTTCAGACTCTTCTTCTTTTCAGCCTACGAGAGACAACCAAAAAAAATTCACCTTTCACAAATTTTTCTCATTTTTCCATTTCACCATGTGCTTTTTGAGAATCCAATATGGCTGACCAGCAGTCAGACGTTTCAGCAACCTCCTCCCACGCCTATGAGCAACGTCTGTGCCCCCACCTTTTTTTTTCAGCAACCAGCCTTCTCTGTCATTTTTGGCATGATTACTACTACTACTACAGGCATCATCATCAACGTAACCAAACCACCATCTATATGGACATATTGAAAAAAATATTTTTAATATTTGTTTCAATCTAGGGGGGCTATTTGTAGGTCTCATACATTGACACCCACACACACACATACATACGCATGGTCACGCGGCGTCTACGTGACAGTCGTAGTTCCCGCCAAAAACGAAGCCTTTAAAAACCGAAAACAGCACGTGATAGAGCAGTTAGGATTTCGTCCCGGGGCGAGGGCAGACAAGAACAGACATGCCTCCCTAACTCATACACACACACGCGCACTAATTGCGGGTAGCAGTTAGTGGCGCAAATATTTTTTATTCTCTTAATTTTCTTCTCTGACATTAACTTTCATTGAAACAGGACTCTACAACTTCTTATGCATGCTTTCTCAACCCTATGTAACCTTTTTCAATATATTGTTTTTCCGTTTACTTTCGCCTTCTTGTTCATTCATAAATCTTGATTCAAACCTTAACGAATGTTACGTCGAGTCGACCGTTAAAATATAAATTAGTAAGTGGACGGCCTTCATCCACTACAAGTTAAATGTAACTGCCACTTCTACTCCAACCGTTTCTTTCCTCAAATAACCATAAACATATCATCCTACTCTAGGGAAATCAAATACAGTCTAACTATAAACAAAATCAAAAATCCTAAAAGAAATCAAAATACTAATATTTACCCCACTGATCTCAGTAAAACAATATAACTAACAATATGCTACTGTGTCAGGCACAAGAGCTCACATTGTCAAGCAAGAAAGATGGTTAATAGCTGTGTAAAATATGCAAAATTAGATGATCAAGAAGGGTTAAACATTAGGAAATACATGAAAGTACAAATTTTAAATAAACATATTAAACTACAGTTGGGTTCTGGTTCAGATTTAACAATCATAAATCTACACACTTGGAAAAAGTTAGGAAAATCAATCTTGTTAAAATCTAATAAAATGGCCAGGTCCAGTGACATGGGAGATAACCAAGTTTACGGGAGAAATTATCCCTAATGTAACTTTTCCAGGAAGGATGTTAAAGCTAAAAACATTTGTATTAAAGAATAAAGAAAATTTATTTGGTACTGACTGGATGGAGAAATTTAAGTTGTGGGATATGCCAATTAATTAATTTTGCTAAAAACTTGAAAATCTGACCACCAAGGTAAATAATTTAATATAAAATTTAAAAGAAACTTTTCTGGAAGTCTTCTGTAGGGCCTTGGTTGGTGTAATAAGATGATGGCAAAATTTGAGTTAAAAGATCACATCCAGACAGTGTTTGAGAAAAAACAAAATGTACCTTTTGCCTCTACACCAATATTAAATAAACAACTTAGACTAGAAAAAAACCGGTGTTTTGTCAAAAATTATGTAAAGTCAATGGGCTGTCTATGTGAAGAAGAAATCAAATGAGATCCGTGTCTGTGTCAATTTTTTGACGGGGTTTAATGCACCACTCAAAGACTATCATTATTCTTTACCAAGACCAGGAGAAATTTTCGCAAAACTAAATGGAGGGAAATTTTTTTTCAAAATCAAACTCAGTGGCACATATTTTCAAATACTGGTGGAGGAAGAATTTTCTAAGTTGTTTTGTATCAGTACCCATTGTGGGTTTCCAACAAGTGATGGATACTATGCTGAGCAACTTTGACTTCTTAGTTGCATATTTGGATGATATCTTAATGATCAGTCAAAATGTAGAACAGCATAAGGAACATGTTCATAAAGTCTTCTAAAAAATTCAGAAGTACAGTTTCAAATTGAAGGAATCCAAAATGCAACTTTTTTATGAAGAGAAATAAATACTTAGGACACATTATCAATAAAGAGGTCATAAGACCAGATCCAGAGTGGGCTACAGCAATCAAGGACATGTCAGCTCTCAAAAATATCTCTACCTTGCAAAGTTTCTTAGGATTGGCAAACTATTACCAGGTGTTTATACCGAATATGCACAACTTACATGCTCCATTAAACAAACTCTTGAAAAAAGACAAGAACCAGGAGTGGGCATCTGAATATCAAGAGGCATTTGTCAAAATAAAGGAAGTTTTGATATCAAACTTGTTTCTTACCCACTATAACCCAGGCCTACACATTATAGCTCCTAGTGATGCCAGTTCATATGCTGTTGGAGCATGTATTATGCCCAAGGTGCTAGATGAATCTCACAAACCAACAGCTTATGTGTCAAAAACACTTCTTACTGCATAAAAAAATTACTCACAAATTGAGAAAGAGTCATTAGAGATCATTTTTGCAGTAAAGAAGTTTCGCCAGTACAATCAAAGTAGACACTTTACATTGTAGATGGACCATAAAGCGTTACTGACCATCTTCAGTTTTAAAATAGGTCTGCCTGTGCACACAGTAAATAAACTGCGGAGATGGGGAACAATTCTTATAAATTATAACTTTAAAATGAGTTCCTACCATCTAAAAAACTCTGTCATACTGGCAAACTGTCCAGATTAATCCTAAAACTCAGAGAACCTTTTGAAGATACTGTCATTGCTTCTCTTTGCACATTATGCAACACAGTAAGGAAACTCCCTGTAACTCTTGACCAAATCAAATGAGAAGCTCTAAAAGATTAGTTTATCAGGCAAACCAAAACCAAAATTTGTGAAAAAAGCCAACAGATTTTAGATGCTTTCTCTCTATATGACAAAATACTGCTATATACCTGCTTGGAGACATGGCTTCATCTGATTATCATTTATTCCGATTGATGTCACATGGCCTGGCTGAGAAGCACTTTCATTCTTAGAAGTTGGTCAACAGTTTTGAAATGTTTGAAAGCATTAGTAATGATTCAAAAGCAATGACATTGTGTGCCTTATAAAGTGAAGCCAAAAGACATTGGAAGACATCTTGTTTCATGTGAACAGCTGCTTTAATGGTAGAAAAGAAAAGTTTTTTCAACATATCAATGAAAAGTGGATACACTATAATAATCCTAATCATAGAAGATCTTGTGGCAAGCCCTTCCATGCAGCAACATTGCTGGCAAAGCTGAATATTCATGGTTCAAAGCTTCTGCTCTGCATTTAATGAGATCAGCTGGGTATAGTTGATTATCAGATACTCAAACTGACTGAAACCACTTGAGGAGATCACTATCAACTACAGTTGATGTGTTTGAGTTGAGCATTAAAGAAAAAAATGGCTGCTATATGAGCAGAGACATCCAAGTGATTTTGCAACATTGTGACACTCTGCACCAGACTGCTGCCCTCAGGCCAGATCCTGGTCGAAATGGCACCAGATGTGACACCTCAAGTTGAGCTGGCCATCTGTCTAATGTTACACTTGTTTCCGCTGATGGTCGTGGTGATCCCAGTTGTGATACTGCTACTCGGTTGTACGGTTGGTTTGGTCGCTTTTGCTGGTCGGGTCGATCCTGTCCAATGATGTCACCACAAAAGCTGGATTACAGGATGACTGTTGCAACAATGGGCCACTGTCCCATGTTGTGATTAGATCCCAGAGGTCACGTCTTGCAATCTTAATAGTCATCCCTTTTAGCCAGTCCGAACACTGGTGTACACTTGTGGTTTAAAAAAAAATAAACATGGCACCAAAAAAAAATTAAGAAAATAAATGAACAAGCCGAACACGCCTGGAGTGCTACAAAGAATGTCTTTATATAAGAAAAAAAACAATGTCTTTCTTTTCCCAGGAATACAATTGTTGAAAATGATATCCAATCGTCTAAAATGCTGATTGTAATGGAGAGAGAAAGTTTGCCAAAAGCATCATAGCTTCCAATCGTTAAATGAAATGTTTTGTCTAAGTTTCATTAGCATTGAAATAAACAGATCTGTTCAAAATTTTTGCCAAAGTCTCTTCACATATTTCATTAAAGTCTTTACATTAATTCTCTATAATCAGGTTTTGTCAATTTTCTATGTAACTTCTAAAACAGCAAAGTTCTTTCGAGTTCTTGATGGAATCTGATGGTGGCACTCTGCTTGAAATCTGAGCTAACTCGCTCTCCAACTGACTTTTTGTGTTGAGCATCTATTTTTATAACCAATTTCAATCATCTCTGGGGATCCGGCCGGCTCACAGTCTTTGGCCAATGAAAATCAGTCTCCGCCCACTCAATCTGTGGATGTTTTAGCTCAACCAATGAGATTATGCCAACTCACATCAAACCTGAATTCAGTTCAAGTTATTATGGACTGTTGTGTTCAACAGCGGCCTTGGCCCTCGGGTGACCTTATCAAATCACTCTGACACTTGTTTTGTCTATGCGTTTTCAGATTAGCGGAATCAACATTTCAACTCTAAGGGAAATTTATATGATCATGAAAAGGGGAAAAATTTACACAATCATGAAAACAAGAAATGTATTTTTTGCCAAAATAATTTCATGTTCCCGGCTTTTAGAAGTACTTGAAAAATAATAAAATTATTTTTTTTTTCCTAAGCTCACATCATGTGATGTAATAGAACTCTAATAACATTGCCAGTATCAATTTCTCTCTCCGCTGTTTTAAATCAACCAAAGGAAAGTATCCCTTTCAGAAAGTTAAAGAAAGTTAACTTTCAAATATAAGAAAATAAGTGATAAGTGTAGATTTACTTAACCTTAAAGTTAACTTTCTATGAAAAAAATCTTTATTTTCTTATATTTGAAAGTTAACTTTCGTCTGAAAAAATTAAGTAAAACTACAATTATCACTTATTTTCATATATTTGAAAGATAACTTTCTTCTGAAATTAAAAAAAAAGGAAAATACATGCAAATACATGCAATGTATTTAAAGTTTAATCTACACTTATATTTGAAAGTTAATTTTCTTAAAAAAAATTTGATATTTTCATATATTTGAAAGTTAAGTAAAATTAAGTAAAACAATAAAAAAAAAAGGAAAAAAATACATGCAATATATTTAATGTTTAATTAAACTACACTTATCACTTATTTTCATATATTTGAAAGTTAACTTTCTTTTGAAATTTAAAAAAAAGAAAAAAACACACAAATACACGCAATCAATTTGAATGTTAATGAAACTACACTTATCACTTATTTTCATACATTTTAAAGTTAACTTTCTTTAAAAGAAATTCTATATTTTCATATATTTGAAAGTTAACTTTTGTCAGAAAAAATTAAATAAAACTACAATTATCACTTATTTTCATATATTTGAAAGTTAACGTTCTTCTCTAATTAAGTACACACAACTTTCTTTAATTACAAACAAAAAAAAAAGAAAAACACGCAAATTCACGCAACGTTCTACTGAAATTGAGTTCTGAAAGAAAGAAATCACGTAGTAATTTCTTCAAAGACTTTTCAGTAAAGGAAGTAAATAGGCCGAAATTAGCTTCCTATGCCTAAAGTCATTCAGCAGCAAATGTCTTGTCACTGTGCCAGTAGTGGGTGACAAAAAGAGTGAGAAGTTCGATTTTTTCCTGGTCATTAACATCAAAAAAGGTAGGTTTATTCAATATCTAATTGTTGATTGGAGTTCAGTATATACATTTGCATGGAAATAATGCTATTTTGAAAAAATTTGTAGGTATAAAAGCTTTCAGTTCCTAAAACCAAAATTTACCCTATTATTAAGAAAAAAAAACTATAGATATTCATGGACATGTCAAATTTAAAAGTATATAAAAACTCATAATTGGCTTTATCTCATATCCAAAAATTTGATTTCTCCTTTTCTGATTGCTTCCTTTATGATGATGGTGTTGATGATTAAGTAGACGATTTCTTGCCTGGAAGAATCAATTACATTGACTACATAGTAATGTTGGTGGAAAACAAGGTTGATTTTCCCCAGCCTTTCTCTCTTATTTACTTACACCATTTACATTGTTTGGACTGTTGTCCTCATATTTGTTGCTATATTTACGATGAGAAGATAATAAGCTAATTGGGCAATCCCTATTCACAAGTCTAGGATTATATATATATATATATATATATATATATATATATATATTAATTGAAAGATGTAAGAAATGTGCTGTAACGTTGACAGATGATTTTATTATTCAATTCTCAATGTTCCCAAGTACTTTCAATCTTCTTTCAAGATCATCTTCAGGGGTGTGAGTTGCAGAAAAAAATAACCACAAAACTGTATTGCTAAAAGTTACTGTAAATTTTCTTCTTGCTTCAAATATAACCATTGACGAATTGCTTAGCATTCAGGAAAATTATTTAAAATGGAATTTTTTTATGCTGTAATGTCATGGTGATGCACATGTTAAAGCATGAAAAAAATGTTCTTTCTATAAATATTTTAGAACATTACTACAATATTCATAGCTGATTCTATTGACTGACAGCTTAAGTTTTTTAATGAATGTTGTCTCGAAGATTTGTAGTTTGCTTTTGTAGTTTTCTTGGTATAGAATAGTTGAGTTATCAATCATTATTCTTTTATATTGTGAATGTAGACAGGAATTTTGTTGTAGATGTCTAGAAATAGACGAATGGTCAAACTTTTCTCTTTTTTACCACAACTCACACCCCTGAAGATGATTTCAGAAGGAGATTGAAAGTACTTAGGAACATCTAGAAATGAAAAAAAAATCATCTGTCAAGGAGGCATCTGGAATTAGAAGCCATTTACCTTCACAAAATAAAAAATAAGAAAACTGTGTTTAAAGTTTGTCAACTTTTAAAATGCCATAACTTTTTATCAAATTGAGATTAACCACTCAATTTTTTAAAGGAATCTAAAAACATTTTTACCAAACAAATACTTATGAATGAAAAAGCTGTATACCATTTTGAAGCAAAAAAAATCATACATGTATAACACAAACTGGGCATCCTCATAGAGTAACTTTTGTTCAACAAAATAGTGACATTATTCTCTCTAAACTAGTTAAAAGTTTTAAAATATGTCTAATGAAAAACATAAGTTTGCACATGAACACACTAATAGATTTTCATGAAAAAAATATTTTGAAGGGAAAAAATGAATAACTTGACATGTTATCACAAAGGTAATCATTATACAATGTTACTGGTTAGATAACAACCATAATGAGTAGACAAAAATATTGATAGTATAAAATAAACATTACTGGAATATGCCAGAAGGTACATTCTACACCAACAGTCAGCATGGGCCTGCACAGTCAAGCAGGAGTGTATTTGGCATCATCGTGAACCATAGAAATCTAGACCTTGTAGTGAATACCTGATGATACAGTCGAGTTGATTTCCAGAAAAGGAAGGTTTAGGGAATACAATGTTAGGTTTAACTGATTTTCACATACATGATGGAAAGTATCTTCTTGTACTGAAGGCCTCAATTATAATATAAAGGAAAATATAGATATACAGCATCAGTATATTTAATAAACAAATAGCATGTATGCTTAATTTAGGAAACAGAAAAATAGTTTATTAAAAAAAACTTATTTAAACCTTGAGGACAGTCTTGCTTTATTTAGAGAAATGATGATATGTCCAGATGATTAATGTTGATCATCATGGATGCATATAAATCTGGTCAAGTATTTGAGATTTTTAATCATTTTTGGTTTAGTTTTCAGACATGCCCAGAAGAAATAACTCTTTTTCTTAATGTGCGGTGTGCTTTCAGGATGTAGATAATCATAGACCCTCTATGCCTTGTCACTCTGAACAATTTATGTGCATTGTGGTGTAATGAATATTAGTTCAGAATGAGAAATCGGTGAGCTGAGTTAGAATTTCAGTTGAATTTGTTGCATTCACTTATGCACAAATGCCCTTGAGAAAGGTGTTAATCCATCTTTTCTCTCTTCAACTGTGGGTTAAATAGCAGAACAAATTTAGTTCTATAGCCTTGGTTGGCAATCAATCTACCACAGAAAGAAATGGCAACCTACTGCGGGAAAATCTTCTGCCTAGTCAGTCATGGATCAAAAGAGACATGATTGCCCAAGTGTTTATCATGTATGGCACTTAACTGACTGATCTGGAGAGAAGGATTGAATAGCAGGACAGATTGGGTTCTATAGCCTTGGTTAGCAACCAGTCTACTGCAGAAAGAAATGGCAACCTACTACCAGAGAATCTTCTGTCTAGTCAGTCATATCTCTTTCAAGTAATTATCCAAATGTGTATCAACTATGGAACTTAACTGACTGATTTCTCCCAAACTCTGATCCACCATCCACTTGCTCAAGACTATCAAGTATGTCTTGCATTTTTCTCCTGTCTCTCTTTCCCTCTATCTGTCCTGTGAGTATTAGATTCTCTAAGCCCTCTTACTCATTATATGTCTCTGAAACTTCAGCTGCCTTTTCCTGATGTTAAGTATAAGTTTCCTTTTCATTTGCATTCTCTCCAAAACCTTGTCATTGTTCACATCTTTGATCCATGGTATCCTCAGCATCCTACTGTAGAACTACATTTTTGTTGTTTCAAGTCTCTCCTTCATCTTTGAGGAGATTGTCCAGCATTATAGAAGAACAGGTATCACATAACAATTCAGGGCAAACCTGAAGGAGACTACCGCCACCTTTAAATTTGTTGTTTTTCTTTTTTTTTTCAGTGCAATCTTATCGATTACATCCTAAACTTTCCAAATTTACAAATTTGTAAAATCTTCAAAATTTAAACAATTTGGGGGTGGGGGGCTCATTTTTTTTTTACAACCTTATAGTAAATTGATCCTGTGCAATTAACGTTTTTGCTTGTGTATATGCAACAACTAAATCCTTTGCGAAATTTTTGAATAAAGCCGTTCTTGGAGTTTCCAAGGAAGATGTCACCATAAGAACTAAAAAAAAAAAAGAGCAACAACTTGACCCAAAAAACAAAACAAAGCAACCCAAACGTGAGTGGTTCCAAAATAGAGGATCGATTTACTATAACGTTGTATGAGAAACTGAGACCCCCTGAAATTTTTAAATATTTAAATTTTAAAAAATGTTTTTTGATAATTGGAACCTTTATGTAATCACCAATAAAAATGCGTTGAAAAAAAACAAAAAAAAAAACAAAACAACAAATTTAAAGGTGGTGATAGTCTCCTTCAGTAATCTTTTCTTTGTTTTCAATAAAATCTCCCTGTCCCTCTATTCAGCTTTTGAAATGCGTCCTTAGCCATGCCAATACACCTTCAAATCTCAGTGTTGCACTTTCCGTTTTCTGTGAGAACATTTCCTAGGTATTTTAATTTCTGCACCTGCTTGATTTTAGCATCCCCACCTGTAGTTTACATTTTGGGCCTAAGAACAGTAAAATTAAGGGACCATAAATTGTGTGCATATCTCTATTTATTCAAATTGTTTCTAAAATTTAATGTCATGAATGCAAGAATACTTGCAAAAATTAAACAGGTTTTTTGAGTCACTTACCTGCTCACATTTGCTTAATCCAAAATGGAAAAGATGACTTGTCAAGAGGTGAAAATCATTGTATATCTATTTTTAGGCATGCTTATATATTCATAGGTAAGTTGGCAAAGAGCTGTTTTGTATATTTATATAAGCAGCTGTGTATTTACTTTTTTCATAAGTATACATCTGTGTATGTATATGTGTGCTTGGGAACACACTCATAAAAATATACATCCATGCACATATATATATATATATATATACACAAACACAGATTTATATATACATTTGTGCATGTATATATCACCTATTATTTTTTACATCTATGGACAGGTATACATGGTAGATAAAACATTCCAACCACAATAAGGAGTATATAAATTTATAACTTTGATAATGAGCTAAGATTAATTAGAGTCTCAATAGATCAAAATTTGGGTACTATTTAAATTAACTATTTTATAGAACAGACAAAAACCTATAAAATTTGAAATAAAACTTCAGAGAAAGTAGGTTAGAAAGATGGAGTTATAAATTGAGTATAACAGATACACATATACTCAATTGATAATACAACTCTCAGAAGAGATACTATACTCTGATCTTAGATAAAAGTGCCATAGAACAACACTTTTATAGCAAGCAGAATGCACAGATATTGCACTGATCATAGGCTAAGGCTTTGTGAGTGATATTGGTAATTGAAGGAAGAAAGCATAAATACTACACTGATCTTAGACAAAATAGCCAATCCATATATAAATAATCTCATCATTTGTAAAAGATACTATTAGTAACACTCAAAGTTAAGTAGAGAATCTCTTACAGGTAAAGGTAAAAATTTAAAGGAGAATAAATAGTTTTTTGGTATATATTGAATCAATTTTGAGGTTTGCTGTGAAGAAAGTTGGTTCACTGCATCATTCTAGATAATTTTCTGATCAGAATCCATCTTGCATATTTATAAATCTTCTATTTGTCCATGTATTGAATATTGCTGCCATATCTGGTCTGATAATCTAGGTTATATCTATTGAGATTGAGATTCTTAATAAAAGTTAAAGAAGGATCTGTAATGTGATCAATCCTGACCTTCACATCAATTTCAGTTACTTTCTCACCAATGTAACGTGGCTTCACTCTGTCTTTTCTAAAAATATTCTCATGATAATTATTCTGATGAGCATTCCTTCTTCGTATCACAATGACATGGATATATGCATGTTACTAGGTTGCAAATTAGGTCTCACTGCTTTTAACTGCTGAATTAACTAGATACAACCACATGTTCTATCTAATAGTTTCTTTTCTCATACTTCTTAACTGTGGACATCCCTTCCAAATTCTTGTTTGTTTTTTTGTAAATTTAAATTTAATGTCAAATATCATCTGTTTTCCTGAAACCTGTTCTTTTATTGTTCTTTCTCCTCACTAAAGTCTTCTTATTCTTCTCCAGTTCCACTGACCGTTTTCATTTTGGTGGCATTATTGCTATTTGTTGTCTCCCTGAAACCTGCTGCTTTCTTGCTCTTTAACCATAGTAAGTCTCCTCATTCTCTTCCATTCCTAGCAACCCTTTGCTTCTTTGTGGCATTGCACCATCTTTTTTCTTCGTAATCCCTGTTCCTTTATTGCTCTTTCATTTCATTAAAACTTTATCATTCTCTTCCACTTTTAGAAACCATCTGCATCTTAGTGGCATTATCACCAGTTTCTGTCTTCCTGAAACTTGTTCTTTTATTGTCGTTTCTCCTGAATGAAGTTTTCTTACTCTCTTCACTCCCAGTAATCTCTTTACATCTTAATGCCATGATTGCCATCATCTCTTTTCCTTAATCTTGTTCCTTTATTTCCTTTTCTTTTCATTAAAGTCTTTTCATTCTCCTCCACTTCCAGAAACCCATTGATCTTAGTGGCATTATTGCCATCTTCTGTTTTCTTGAAACCTGTTTTTTATTGTTGTTTCTTATCACTGAAGTCTGCTAATTCTCTTTCACATCCAATAAACCTTTGCTTCTTAGTGGTATTATTACCATCCTCTGTCTTTCTGAACCCTGTTCTTTTATTGACCTTTCTCCTCACTAAAGTCTTCTCATTCCCTTTCACTCCTAGTAACCCTTTGCAAATTTGAGGCATTATAGCTATCTTCTGACATCCTGAACTCTCTTTTATTCTTGTCCTTTCTCCACATTAAAGTCTTCTTATTTTCTCCCACCCCCAGTAACCCTTTGCTTCTTAGTAGCATTATCATTGTTTACTGTCTTCCCAAAACCTGTTGTTTTATTGTCCTTTCTTCTCATTAATGTCTTCTTATTATCTTTTACACCCAGTAACATTGTGTGTCTTAGTGGCATTATTGCCTTGCTTGGTGTTAAATAATTAAAAAAAATTAATGTCTGTATTAATTTGTCTGTATATGAGTGTACTAATCTGAGTATATATGAATGTGTGTGTGTATGTGTTCATTATGATTGTGTGTATATATACTGAGGCTAAAACCTTGTCTGTAGATTAAATATCATATTGTTACTTTTATAATGGTTCACTAGATGATCATAATTGTTGTAATATGTTGATAATGATGGTGACGATGATAAAAATAGCAAAATCAATTAGTTTGACTAACACAATGGAAATATTTTGCAAACTCTTATACCTTATAATTTTATTAGTAGAATTGCATATCTATTTTTTATTAGTAGAATTGCATAGTATCTATTACTTTCACTTTCTAATACAAATGAAAAAAGAACTGAAACATTTCAACCAAACTAATAATAAGGATTACCTGTTCAAATGTTTCAAAGTAATTCATCTGAGTTCAATTCTATACCATTAACAAAGCCCATGTACCAGACATAATGGAATATTAGTCCCACATACAGAGCACTTCTTGCTCTTCAGCTACTAACAACTTGGGTTCTGTCCAACATAAAGTAGTCAAAAGTATTGATGACCCATTTTCAATCAACTACTTCCAGCCGATGGCATATAGCCATTAGGTTTCATCCATATATGTTACTAACATATTACTTACCTGTAATTGACTTTAAAAAATATATTTTCTTTTTAAATAATAATCACTTTCCAGGTTTTCTAGTAAGACATCTACTTAATCTCTTATATTTTATACAATTTATATAATTTTCCTACTATTATCTGTTAGTTCATCTCCAGATAAAAATAAAAGATAAAAATAAAAAATGAATGCAGAAAAACCAGTGTTAAAAGATTTGAAAAATAAAAGAATCATTGTTGATTATTTTAACTAAAGACTAAATATACATTAAAAATATATTTTAATAAAAATAAAAGCATTTGCAACATTTTAGAAAATGTTGCATAGATATAATAATTATGATCCTAAATTTATATTATTAATTAAAGATTTTAATGGAAAGAAATTGATTTATCAATATAACTTTCTTAAAATTATTGAGAGAAAAATTTGTTCATATTAATGTTTTTTGTAATAAAAAAAATAAAAATAAAACAAATAAAAGCTATATGAATTTCTGGGATGAGGTGTTATTATTTACACATCCTTATCTTTGTTGTCATTATCACATCATTTGAACTATTAGTTTTTCCAGACATGCCTCTCATCCTTAAAAGAATTTCAAACTTAACCCTTTATTTGATTTATAGGGTTAGATTGACTTTGTTCTGTTGTATTTTTCTAAGGCTATCTTGACTTGTTCATTTTTAGTATTGTTATTGCTCACCATGTTTCCATTGTACACCTTTAGATGCCTCTCATCCTTAAAAGAATTTCAAACTTAACCCTTTATTTGATTTATAGGGTTAGATTGACTTTGTTCTATTGTATTTTTCTAAGGCTA
The DNA here is from genome assembly GCA_037127315.1 of Ascarosepion bandense. Classification (NCBI taxonomy): domain Eukaryota; kingdom Metazoa; phylum Mollusca; class Cephalopoda; order Sepiida; family Sepiidae; genus Ascarosepion; species Ascarosepion bandense. The sequence continues at coordinate 54,784 of JBBBDQ010030790.1, read as the reverse complement.
TCTTGACTTGTTCATTTTTAGTATTGTTATTGCTCACCATGTTTCCATTGTACACCTGAAGAAGGCTACAACAGCCGAAACATTGTGATATTGGTAGCAAAGATGAGGATAATTTGTGTGAATGTAAATGATGTAAATAAATAAAAGTTAAAATAAAATAAATTTGATTAAATTAAAAGATAATTCAAAATTGGAATATGTTGCCAAATATGTAATAAATCATGTGGTATATGATTTAGAATAAATAATTTTTTACTGCTATACATTGATTTATTTTTCAACCATTTCTTAATATTTTTCATCATCAACATAATGCATAAGAATTTCAAGATTTCATTGTAGCAATGGATGTTTCCTTAATTGTTTCAATCTTGACCTATTCAAGTCTAGGCTTAACTATTATGTTTATCATATATCCACATAAACTGTGTTTCTTAATCTGTAATGCACTACCTTGAGTGGCCCCCAAACCTTGTACATAATGAACAACATTGCAAAAAAATATGTAGATAATAAATTCTTTTTTCTTTCAAAATGCCAACTTTTCAGCATATATTATCTACCCAATTTTATAATTTAATAATTATTTTTCACGCAAAACAATCTTTAGTTATTATAGTGTTTGGAAAGTAATTATATATTTCACCACTATGATTTATGAATCAACCAAATAAGGTAACGATCAAGAAACTACATCTCTAATTAGTTTATCATATTTATGTGTTGTTTATTGTGCATAGCTGATGCATGTTGTGGTGCAGTAGATGTTAACTTGGAATGAGAAATCGGAGAGTCAAATTCAAATTCCAGTTGAATTTATTTCATTTACATACTTGCAAATACCATTGGGAAAGTTATGAATCCATTGACTCTTTCTCCAGCTATGGATTAAATAGTAGGATAGATTGGGTTCTATAGCCTTAGTTGGAAACCAGTCTATTGCAGAAAGTAATGGTGTCATTCTCCAGCATGATACATTTTACAAAACAAACCAAAGAAAATATAAGATCATTAGAATAGGAGGTTCTTCCTCCATACTTACCAGATTTACTACCAACATATTTTCATTTGTTTTCATTACTGAGACATTTCACAAGTGGTGGAACATTAAAAAACAAAGAAATCTTTCAAAATTGATTGAATCAGATAAAAAAATTCATCCATAAATACCACAACCCTTCAATTTGTGAAGAAGACCAGCATGCCAAACCCTGTCAAATGCCTTCAAGATAGTCAAAGCAACATCATTTTTATCTAAAACTTGATAGACTCTTTTAGAATTTGACCTAGAGAAATGAAAGCCATGTTGCTTATTTGAAAGATAAATCTGCAAGGTAAGATGCTTACTTCATGATTAGAACCTCTAATACCTTGTCAAAATTTCTACCAAAATATTTTTTGCTACAGTCAGCTGTTAGATAATCTTAACATTTTCTACAGATTGAGCCTTACAAAATATGATAATTTAATCAGGGACATCAACTGCAATTTTTAGACTGGAGGTGAGACAGCATGACAATGCAAAATAAACCCAAGAAGAAATAATTTAATTAGGATACATGGTTCTTCCAAGCCTCCATACTTATCAGATTTAGCACCTGAAGATTACTATTTGCAGGAACATTTCATAAGTGGCAGATCATAATAAAGAAATTGCTAACAGTCTTTCAAACACTTTTTTTTTTCAGAAAAAATAAAACAAATTTCTTTAAACATGGAATTTAAAATTTTTCTTTGTATTGGGTTGCAACAATTAAAATGAAAGTGATTACAATTTTATTAAACAATATTTAGACTGAACTCACATTTATTTCTATATACTTTTTAGTAAATATATTATTTTTTTTTCAGAACACTAATATTAAAACAACTAATTATATTCTGAGAGAGAGAGAGAAAGAGAGAGAGAGAGAGAAATAGAGAGAAACAAAAATATTCAAAGTTAATATCCATAAGTACTAATAATATTCCCCACTGATCCCAGTTAAAAAGTAAAACTATTTAGATGTTATACTAAAGTTACCACAACCAACTTAATCATATGCAGTAACTTTTCTCTGTAAACTAATGTTTTTTAAAAGAATAACATGGTATAACAGTTTAAATGTACTTTAAAAGATTGTATTTCTGACAAAAAACTAAATACATATGTTGGCTTGAAAACCACAATATTATCTAGACATCTTACACTTTATTTAACATATACAAGTTTCAACAACATTTAAAAACACATTCCTGTTCACCTTCACAATACAGGAAAATAATTGCTGAAAATGCTAATATGCTGCAACAATCAATTTTAAAACAATGATAACAGAGAGCATTTACAAAAACACAACTTTACAAAAAAAATCACCAGCACAATGATTAGAATTGCATCAAGTTTGTCTTCACAATTCTCCCTTGAAAATGTCCCCAGAAGAGATTGAAAGTGCTTGCATAAATAAGACGATTGAATTTCAACTTAACATTAAGAAGATAATTAGTGAAATAGAACTAATTATTGCAAAAAATAAATAGACATAATATGTCTATATTATACAATGAACCATGCTTGAATATATATATATATATATATATATATATATATATATATATATATATATGCAACGAAGTACGCCACAAAGACTTGTTAGAGCTGCTTGGCAACCTTGACATATTTGTGAAAGTCGTTAGAATAATCAAGAACTTATACTGGTCATAAACTGCCTGTATATGGACAGGAAATGAATTCGACAGCTATACACAAATAGAAAGGGGTATAAGACAAGGATGTGTCTGCTCACTGGATTTATTCAAAATACACAGTGAGGCAATTCTGAAAGGACCAGAAGTCCTGCAAGTATTTGTCATTGGCAGCCAAAACTTTAACAATATAAGATATGCAGATGACATGGTGCCTATATCAGAAGTGGAAAGGAAAATAAACTATAAGATCTCCTACAGAAGGTCGCAAAGGGAAGCAATAAGAAAGGACTAAACTACATGAAAAGTGAATGCATGATCATCAGAAAAAAAGAGGACACCCAAAGTGTCAACCACAAGTTGGGGATACTAAAATCAAGCAGGTACAGAAATTTAAATACTTGAGAAGTGTTTTAACAGAGGATGGAAAGTGCGACACTGAAATCTGAAGGAGAATTGGCACGGCCAAGGATACATTTTAGAAGTTGAGTAGTTTATTAAGAGGCAGGAAAATTTTGCTGGAAACAAAAAAGAGAGTACTGGACTGTTATGTGATGTCTGTCGTTCTATATGGCAATGAATACTGGACAAGTTCCTCAAAAATGAAGGAAAGACTCAAATCAACAAAAATGTGGTTCTACAGAAAGATGCTAAGGATAGCATGGACCAAACATGTGAGCAATTACAGAGTTTTGTAGAAAATGGAAATGAAAAAGAAACTTATACTTAACATCAGCTGAATGAGGAAGAAGGGCTTGGTGAATCTGATACTCACAGGGTGGATAGAGAGAAAGAGAGACAGGGGTGAACTGTGCATGATATACTTGATGGCCGTAAACAAATTGATGGCAGAGCAGTGTTTGGGAGAAATAACAGGACAACTTATGTTATGAGAAACAAGAGACAGGAAAAGGAGGAGGGCCATGATCACCTATGTCCTGAAGGTACACTTCACATGATATTTATGGGTTAAAGTGATCAAACTCAGGGATGGAGCATATGTAAATATAAAAAATGGTCTAACAATTATATTCAGCACAAAACAGACTGTTACCTCTGGGTGTGGGCTTTAATTTCTATTTTTATGTCTATATATATATTATCATTGTTCTGTTTTTATCCAATATCTGCACAAATCTGTTTTTGGTGACTGGTAAAAGTGTCTATTTCACCCTACCCACCCCATGGAAGACAAAAAGTACTAAAGGTTTGTTGTGAATCTATTGGTATCTTCAGGTGTAATCTTGTCTCTTTCTTCTATTCAGTCAGTTAAGTGCCATAGGTGATACACGCTTGGGCGATCATGTCTCGACAGAGACATGACTGACTGGGCAAAAGATTATCCTGCAGTAGGTTGCCATTGCTTTCTGCGGTAGACTGGTTGCCGACCAAGGCTATAGAACCCAATCTGTCCTGTTATTTGACTTATAGGTAGAGGGGGAATAAATATATTATATTATTATGTAGTAATTAGTGGGGGATCGGTTTCCTATTGTTATGAAGTAATAAACTGATCCCCCACTTTATGACCAGTAGAAGCCTTAATCATTATTCCAACTATTATATTCAGTCAGTCAGTTGAGTGCCATACGTGATACACGCTTGGGCGATCATGTCTCGAAAGAGACATGACTGACTGGGCAGAAGATTATCCCGCACTAGGTTGCCATTGCTTTCTGCAGTAGACTGGTTGCTGACCAAGGCTATAGAACCCAATCTGTCCTGTTATTTAATCCATAACTGGAAGGAAGAGACGGATTAATACCTTTCCCAAGGGTATTTGCACGTAAGTGAATGCAATGAATTCAGCTGGAATTCAAACTTGGCTCCCCGATTTCTCATTCCGAGATGATATCCAATGCACCACAATGCTTTACTATTACTACTCCTTTATTGTCTATTAATTAGTTAATAACATTTTTGTTATTTTTATCCTTAAAATTAGCTTTGAAAATAATTCATTTATATACAGCACAATATTTTGTGCAATTTTATATATTCCTACTTTTGTCTTGTTGCTATTTTGTGTGGTGCTAACTATATTATTATTGTTTGAGAAGTGATATTAATGAATTTTAGATCAAGGTTGGATAATTCATTTTTATGGTAGCTTTTATAGAGTTGGATGTGCGTCGTGGCACAGTGGATATTGGCTCAGAATGAGAAGCCAGGGAGCCGAGTTCAAATTCCAATTGAATCCATTGTATTCACTTACGCGCAAATACCCTTGGGAAAGGTTTTAATCCGTCTATTCCTTCCAGTTATGGGTTAAATAGCAAAACAGATTGGGTTCTATAGCCTTGGTTGGCAACCAGTCTACCGCAGAAAGCAATGGTAACCTAGTGCGGGATAATCTTCTGCCCAGTCAGTCATGTCTCTGTTGAGACATGATCGCCCAAGCGTGTATCACATATGGCACTAAACTGACTATTTATAGAGTTGGTAGATAGAATTAAGTACATAATTTGGTCAGAGCTGTTGGAATTATTATCCTTTGGATTTTACTTATATAAATTTTTTATATTGATAAAACCTCTACAAACCTAAAAAAATAGACTGTGATTGTCACAGAGATATGCTGCATAATAACACTTTCAATGCACTGCTCATTCATCAAAACACATCTGATCACAATTTAAACATAATAGCCAGGACAGAAAAAAAATCTTTAAGAAGAAAATTCATTGTGAGTGTGCTGATCTCTCAAGTTTGAACAAAAATAGAGTAGATATTCATGCAACTTGTTATAATGCCAGTAAAATGATTCTTTAATTCTGAAAAGTAGTTTCACATACCATTTTATACTAAGATAATTAAGATATGTCTACTTAACAATCTTTGTTATCAATTAAAAATGTCTTATTGTCAATATTCAAATATGCTGATTTTTTAACCTAAAAGAAACACACAATAGATTTCATTTTTTCTTGGTAAGTTTGTGAAGTGAAGTTAGAAATCAATACCAAAACAGTCAATCATCAAATGACAAAATATGGTTTCTGAGTCAGAAAATTCATGCTGTCTTCTGGTTAATAAATAAATTCTTTAACATTTTTTAGCCAATGGGTTGAATGCCCACTTACAATACAAAAATATGCTTAATGATCCCTTTAAACAGTATCTAAGTAAAGTCTCTAGACAGACAAAACCAGTAAAGAGTAAAGAATGGCAACAGACAACAGCAGTTCATGATGGCTGGTGCAGCTTCAAAAATATTCCCTTATTCATTCACCTGTCTTCCTCACTAAGCTAGATGGCATGTACCCCACTTCTTCACTAAGCTATGTGACACTTACACTCTTCCTCATCAAGCTACAGAACCTATGCATTTCCTCCTCACTTTCTCCCTTACGTCTTTGTCATATCTATGTAAAGAAATCATGTTTCTTTTTATTTAGGTAATAACCACAAACAAAGAACTTTAACTCATATATACTGAGAAAAATTTAGTTATAAAAGCATGAAAATAAAAATATTTTATATTTTTAAATTTAAAAAACCTTTCTAACCTTTGTTTTTAAAGGTTGATTCAAATCCACAACAAGTTTTCCAATGAAAAAATAAACTCAAAAATATTTTTGGAGGGGTTGGGAAGAGTTATTTTTATTTTTAAAGGCACACTAATATTCTGTTTCCAGATATTTTTAAACAAAAATTAACTGCATAACATTGTTACTACAAACCATATTTTCTCATAAGAGAAAAAAAATAGAATTCCTGTTACTTCCGACATGAGAAAAAATTGTTTTTTTACATTAAGACATTCCTTTTAATTAAATAACTAATCAGTGATACCCAAAGTGGGTAGTATTTCTCCCCACTATATCCTGTGGTGGTAGAAAAATCCTGGGGGTCAATGAGAAAAATTGAGTAGCAAAATGGTGATAGCAGCACCTCCGAACTATAACATAGACCAGATACACCTACATTGTCTGAAGTGCAGTATTGTATTAGTGTTGTATTTTAGCATGCAAGGGTGTGACAACCCAAAAAAGTTTGAAAATTCCTGTTCTATATGAAACATACTGATTGTGTATGATAAATAGATAAACACTTCCCAGTTTATATATATATATATATATATATAGGAAAGAATATTAATAAAAAGTTTTGAATTTAAAAATGTACTTTTTTTTAACAGTATTTGTTTATTTTTATTATATTTTATATTTCAGACCATCCTCGGTCCTTCATCAGAAACAAGTGATTTTTAAATTTGAATTAGAAATGTATCTCACGATAGCGTCCGAATATTTTTTGTTTACATCACGTGGTGTGTTTGTTCACAACATGCGGCACGTCCATAGAGAAAGTCTGTTTGTTTTATATGGTTGTTAAAAACATTTCATTTATTTATATATATATATATAAATAAATGAAATGTTTTTAACAACCATCACATCTAATTTCTTTGTTTGAACATTATTTTTAATTGATATTTGAGTAGATATTCCTTTTTTTAATTAAACAGTATGTTTAAATAAATATATATATTTCTGCCGACTTGAGTATTTATGATAAATTTTGTTACAAAATGTGTCATTCAACAGGATTCAATCCAGGGACTACTAATAACATAGGGGAAGCCACCAATTGATCTGGTGTGTCTTAGACCACTCGACCATGAATGATTCCACAGTCTAATCAAAGTTAAATCAAGACTTATATAATACAATTTTTGATTCTACATAAATAACCATCTCTGCTTAATCTCAACAAATGTAAACATACAATGTTATAGAAAGTTCAAAGATTAACAAAAATGGTTTTAACAATTGACATATTTAATTTATTTGTTTGGACATTATTTTTAATTAATACTCGTATTTGAGTAGATATTCTGTTTTTAATCAGACAGTATATTTATATATTTATTTCTACTGGCCTGATTATTTATGAGAAATAAAATGTTGTTAGGGGTCACAGGTTTAGATCCTGCCGAATGATGCACATTTTTGTAACAAAATTTAAAAGTCCTGACAAGTGAGAATATCATAATGGTGTCCTCAAAAAACTTCTAAGTCAGCATAGATCTGGTGCAGGTAAATCTTGACTGTTTCATCAGAAACCTAGAAACATTTAACAAGGTTACATCAGCTTTGGATGTTGTCCTTTATGACTGTCTTCAAAGCCACATCAGCCAGGACTTGTGGTCGACCATCACAAAGAGACAGATCTCCGAACCTGAACTTCTAGAAACAATGCCTAGTGGTGTGTTAATTCACAGTTTTATCCCCAAAAGAGCAACTTGATGCATTTGTGGAGAAGCCCACCTTAAAATCATAAAAGCAACAATTTCAAATTTGCTGCTTCAACACTGCCATGTTTCCTCACTGCTACTTCAGCTATGACTGTTCTGGGAGTGCTACACATATATTAGCCAAGAACAATGCCCCTTTCCACTGCTTTCCTGTAATGTGACACACATATTTGCATATCAGTGATCACTTCTTTCCACATGACTGTTGTGGATTTGAATCAATCCTCAACAAAAAAAAAAGGGTGAGAAATGTTTTTAGATATAAATATAAAAGTATGTTAGTTTTTATGTTCTTACAGCTGAATTTTTCACAGCATGTATGAGCATTATCTATTTATCACCCAGTTCACACTCCACCCACGTCTATTGAACAGGTGTAGAGGCTCATCCCTTGTTCCTTGTTTAGGATGTGGTTTCTGGTTTTCTCTTTTCCAATCTTTTCACTCTTTTCTCTCTTTATTTTTTTTTTTTTAATTGGAGTAGATAGACTAAACTATCACCCAGTTCACACTCCACCCATGTCTATTGAACAGGTGAAGAGGCTCATCCCTTATTCCCTGTTTAGGATATGGTTTCTGGTTTTCTCTTTTCCAATCTTTTCACTCTTTTCTCTCTTTATTTTTTTTTTTTCAATTGGAGTAGACTAAACTATCGCCTGGTTCACACTCCACCCACGTCTATTGAACAGGTGAAGAGGCTCATCCCTTATTCCCTGTTTAGGATATGGTTTCTGGTTTTCTCTTTTCCAATCTTTTCACTCTTTTCTCTCTTTATTTTTTTTTTTTCAATTGGAGTAGACTAAACTATCGCCTGGTTCACACTCCACCCACGTCTATTGAACAGGTGAAGAGGCTCATCCCTTATTCCCTGTTTAGGATGTGGTTTCCGGCTTTCTCTTTTCTAATTTTCTCACTTTGTTTTTTTTTTTCAATTGGAGTAGATAGATCTATCTATCGCCCGGTTTACACTCCACCCACATCTATTGAACAGGTTAAGAGGCTCATCCCTTGTTCCCTGTTTAGGATGCGGTTTCCGGTTTTCTCTTTTCCAATCTTTTCACTTTGGTTTTTTTTTTTTTCAATTGGAGTAGATGGATCTATCTATCGCCTGATTCACACTCCACCCACGTCTATCGAACAGGTTAAGAGGCTCATCCATTGTTCCCTGTTTAGGATGTGGTTTCCGGCTTTCTCTTTTCCAATGGGATTTCTTCACATGTATGTATGAGAAACAAGAGGCAAGGTAGAAAATGAGGAGGAAAGTGTAAAATGTCATGTAACTTGGTGAGGGAGAGTGTAAGTGCCATGTAGTTTGTTGAGGAAGATGGGTGAATGAATAAGGAAATCTCTTTGAATCCATGCATGTCTTGAAATGCTGCTGCTGCATCCATTTTTTCTCTTTCCTGCCTTGTCTGGCCTGGTAACTTTGCTTATATATTCTTCAAAGATACCAAGAAGCATGTTTTTATTGTCAGCAAGAACACAACTCATTGTTTGAAAAATGTTAAATATTTATTTTCAAAAGATTAATTTAACTTGAAGGATGTGCGGATCTCTGACTCAGAAACCATTTTTTTGTAATTTGATGGTTGACTGTCTTGGTATTTATTTCCATCTTTACTCAGCAAAGACGTTTTGTTGACCTTATATATATTATATATTTTCAGTATATTTAGGCTACAATAATATTTAAACAATTCTTGTAGAAAAAATAGGCATTAAATTTGTTGACTTTTTTTCTGCCGTGCAAATGTATTTTGTAAAAGTGATTGTTACTTGCGGATAAAATGGCCCAGAAAGATGTTTCTGTTAATATAATTAAAATCTACTTAATTCTGTAATTTAGATTTGGTATGTTTGGGAAGAAATTGTTATTTTAAACATCCTTGTTTATAAAAATAGATATTTTATAGATACTAAATTTGATGATTCTTTTCTAATGTATGAATTGTTGCAGTTTTCTAATGTGTGTATATTCATGAATAAGAAGAGAAACAATTTCATCTTAGAATAAGTAAACATTTAAATGAGAAAAGCTAGTTTTATAGACAATATAAAATGTTTTAGCAGCATATCAAACAAATTGGTTTGGACGGAAATCACATAATAAAGAAGATACTCTTTTGCACATTTCATTCTTCAAAAGGAAACTTCAGACTAATAATTATTTTATCAATAGTCATCTATAGAAGTGCAACAATACTGAATTTACAATTATAGATCAAGAAAGACTAAAGCTTTAAATTTATATTTGTGATTTTTTGGCATTCAATAAAATCCAGATCAAGGTGATACCCTATCAATGGCCTGGCAACAATGCAACTGATGTTCATGACTGGACTTGGATATGTAGAGAGGTAAATCACCACTAAATAACAATTACTGATAATACTTTTACCAAAGAACAAGTAAATAATATCTAGTAATTAGTTAATTAGTGACTATACATATTATTAGGAAGCATTTTATAATTGTAACAATTACTGACATTTCTATAAAGACAAATTTACAAAGCTAACTTATTCTATTAAATAAATACACTAAAATTATTTTATTTACTACAAATTAGGAACACTTTAGATGATCTTGCAAAAATAATGACTCAATCTGTTCATATGAACTGAATAAACACAATAGTTGTATAATACAAACAGAAAGCATCTCAGCATTTTACAAAAAAATGTATGAAAATACTTGAAGAAAAACAATGAATTTCAGACAAATCCTATTATTATTTTTGTCATTTCTGCAGATGACAGTTTTTGTTTTACAGATAGTTGTATCACTGAGATTAATACAATACACAGAGAAAGTATGCTTTAGTATTATTCAGTACAATATCCGATGCTAAATGGATATACACAGAACAGTAAAATAGTTACAGTAACAGACATAACAGAACTTACAACGCAGAGAGTAGGGGTTTAGATCACAATAGTCATTGAAGAAATCAACCTGAATATTACTCAAATGACACTCGAATATTACGTCTTAAATGCTACTATTCTTTACTTAAATAGACCATTTCAGCCATGGGCCATTCCATCATGGACAATGCTGCACACTACATCACTTTAAAAAAAAGAACTCTTATTTCATTATGATATGATAATAGATATATTTTCTTTTCTCAATCTTTTTGTCAGAAGTTTTAATATCTTTAAAGTTTCAAGATCCAGCAAATATTCACATTTTGAGCAATTATAGCTTGGGTCATAATATGTATAGTCACTAATTAATTAATTACTAAATATTACTAACTTGTTCTTTGCGAAAAAGTATTATCAGATTCAAAAACAAATCTCCTCAATAATCTAAATTATAACATAAATGAAGCCAATTAAGAACATTTGCCTTCTATGAAAAAAGATGAGGTCAGGATCCATCTGATTTACTTTTAAGAAGACCACTAATAAAGGATTGAAAATTTGTACATAGCAGCCTGATATCATGGTCTCTGAGTCTCAAATCTGATTCATAAACAATTATCCTCAAAAATCTAAAATTGACATAAATTAAGCCAATTGAAAACATTGTCTTCAATGAAAAGAAAAGGATGGGATCAGAATCCAGTAGTTTTATTTTTAAGAATGCCACTGATTAGTGATTGAAAATTGATACATACCAGCCTGATATCATGGTTTCTGAGCCTCAAATCTGACTCTAAAAACTAATGTCTTCAAAAATCTAGAAGAAGGCTTCTGATAAATGAGTGAAAATTTCTGCATGTGCAAAATACAACATAAATGAAGCCAATCGAGAATATTGCCTTAAATGAAAAAAAGATAAATCATTGAAAATTGGATCTTTCCTCAAAGAAAAGGTCTCCAGATAATGAAACCAACCATAACACCCCATTCACCTCCTCTGGTTTATCAATTTGTGGTTACCTTCCCCTCTTTTGAAAGTAATTCAGTGTCCATATGCATGGCCTCTCATTAAGGTAATTTCTCTTGAATCATCTGGCCATTCTCACATGCGTCTTCATCCTTACTAGACAGAATTTCAGATAGTATCGTCAAAGTCATTTCTTTTCACCTGTTTGATAACATATTTGTGTTTAGTGACTTTCAATGCTCACCTTGCCAAATGGCTGGAAACTCTGTCACTGATCTTGCTAACAACCATATCCTGAACTTTTTAATCACTCAGTCTTTTATGCAAGTGGTGGATTTCCCCAAACATTTCTCTAGTATCCCTGAAGGACACTATTCCTTGCTAAATATCTGTTTCACTTCCATCCCTGACTCCTGTCATCACTTGCAGCTCTTCCCTCTTGGCAACTTTGATCATACTGTAGTTTTTGTTAATATATCACACTACTCTCACTTCCCTCAGGAACCTCCTATCTGAAAAATATCTTACTGTTATTAAAGAGCACATTGGGAGTGTTCTGCAATTTCCTTTGTAATGTCCCTTGGAACAAAGTGTTTAGTTTCCCTGCTGAAAACTGTGCCTCTAAGGTCTTCTCCTGAGTGAAAGCTGGCATTCATCCTGCTTGGCGGTTCCAACATAGACCTTATTCATTCCCACTCCTGCTTAGTTGGCGACCATTGCCCCCAAAAATCATTTCTTTCAACCTTACTGGAGCAACACGTCTGATTATAATAAATGCCTTTTTATCTCTGCTTACAATTAATGCAAACAAGTCCTATATAATGTTAAGCTGTTGGTTGCTGATAGAATGAAGCAGTGTATAACATCCTGTAAGGTTGGCTCCAAAAACTACAGGCAGCTCTGCTAAAGTGTGTCAAACAACAGTAAATCTTTGATCTCTTCTTTATGCAATAAATTTAAGGTCCTCACAGCCACAGTGGACAAGGTTGAGTGCTTTGCTTGCAAATTCTCCTCCAACTCTATATTTGATATATCTAGAGTACCCACACCCAACTTCCCATCTAGAACTGAGGTTTAACTGAGTGACATATACCTAACCCCCTCTCTGGTCTCTAACATAATTTATAAGCTTGATTCCCATAAGGCAAGCAGAGATGATGGAATTCCAGTAGTTGCCAAAAAGAAATGTACTCCTGAATTCTCTCCCCTCTTCTTCAAACCCTAAAACTACTGCCTCACTGCTTCTTTCTTTTCTGCTTGATGGAAGTCCTCTTCAATAATTCCTGTCTTTAAAAACTCTAGAGAACACACCAAACCCTCTAATTATCAGCCCCTTACTGATTTTTTGCAAAGTGTTTGAGGCTATTATCAATACTGGAGTGGTTCATCATCTTACATCCCACAACTTATTCTTCAAAAAACAATATAGCTTCCACTTCACTAGGGCAATTGCTGATATGCCAACAAGCATCACTGAATACATATACCAGGCTCTTGATAAGAACAGTAAAGCTTGAGCTGTTGCCCTAGATATCTTGAAGATATTTGACAGGGTTTGGCATGCTGGTTTTCTGCACAAGATACAGTGCTATCATATAACTGAGCATTTAATCCAATGATTTCTATCAAATTGTGCAATGAAGATCATATTGAACAGATCGTATTGATACCTACTTGAGAACTGTTTGCACCAAGAAGATCATTGACAAAGATCAAGAAAAGTGTAGGACTTAGGATAGAGTCTTGAAGGACACCCAAATTCATATGATAGGATCTAGAAGCAATATGATCTTTTTTTTTGCATGGGCATTTTAAATTACAAATATCACAAAAAACAGATCCCCTCAAAAATCTAAAATAGCCATATAAAAGAAAATGATTAAGAACAATATCACCAAAGAAAAAAAGAGGGGATCGCTATTTACCTGATTTATTTTTATAAAATCAATAAATTAGTATTTGCCTTGACCATGAAGGGGCAATGAGCATCATTTCTGCTCAAAAATTAAAATATGATCATAAAAGAAGTCAATCAAAACCATTGCCTCCAATGGAAATAGATCAGCTCAGAAGACACCTGATTTAATCTTAAAAACACCATTGATAAATGATTGAAAATTCCTATATGACAAGCATTCCACATGCTGGTCATATGTCAGGGTCTTTGAGCATTGAATCTGTCTCACAATACAAATTCTGTCAAAAATCTGAAATGTAACTGAAATGAAGCAATCATTAGTATTACTGACAATGAAAATATATGAAATCAGGATGAACCTGATTTGCATTTAAAAGGCCATGCATAAATGACAGAATTTTCTATTTATTGGCCATATGTCAGGGTCTCTGGGAATCACATCTGACTCATGAAATAAACCCCCTCAAGAATCTAAAATACAACAATAATGAAGTCAATCATGAACTTTATCACTAATGACAAATATAAGCTCAGGAGCCACCTGATACACTTTTTAGAAATCAAGAAACTGGTATTTATTTTTACTGTGCACCGAGAATTATTCCTGACTCACAAAACAAATCCACTCAGAAATCTAAAATACAACATAAAATAAGCTAATCGAGAACATTGCCACCATAGAAAATAAATGAGCTCAGTAGTCAACTGATTTAAGAAGGATATTAATAAAATGATTGGAAATTTCTACATGTTGGTCTGATATAAAGGGGGTCTGATAGTCACATCTGTCTTATAAAACAAATTCCCTTAAAACTCTAAAATATGACAGAAATGAAGCTAGTCACAAATATTATCATTAAAGAAAAAGATAAGCTCAAGAAACACCTAATTTGCTTTTAAGAAATCAAGAAATTGGTGGTTATGGTTACAAATAAATTATATTTAATCTCATAAAGCTGTATACATTTTTATTGTATATATTTTTATTAAACTTAGTAGGACGAATAAAATTTTATTAGCCTTTTTGTTCTTTTTTTAGTAAAATAATACTTCTTTTTTTTTTTTATAATATGGCCCCAAGCAAGAAATTTTACTGCCACTGTTTTGTAGGGGGGTTACATAGGAGGAAAGTTATGAGAAAGAGTGACAGATTATAGGGGGTGTCAGGAAATGGGTAAGAGAAGGATGACTGAGGCCATAAAGTGGGGGATCAGTATATATATTGATTGTAATGTAGAATTGATCCCCCTCTTTATATCCACATTATAATGTAATAGAATTTTTTTTATATAATCATATTGCCCCAAGCAAGGCATTTTACTGCCATTGTTTTGCAGGGGGTTAAATAGGAGGAAAGTTATGAAAAAGAGTGACAGATTATAGGGGGTGTCAGGAAGTGGATAAGAGAAGGATGAGAATACTGATGAGAGTGGAGTGGACGGAGAAAGGAGCATGAGAGAGAGGATGCAGGTTAGTGAGATAGGAGATGACTATTGACTTTACACTTAAATTCTTGGAGATTATAGCTGTTGAGAAAGCAAGTAAATGGAAGAGAATTCCACAGGTGGGAAGTGTGAGAAAAGAAGATGCTGGAGTAGAATTTGTGTTTAAAATTTATTGGTTTCACAGTTGCTAATCTTTTGGCTTGAGTAAATTTATATATAGAGGGCACCAGTGAGCTAAGTTTGTTGGAGCAGAAGCTTACTTTGATTATTTTAATGTATTTCATTTATATTCTAGTCCATAAATTATATAGCTTTACCCAATGTAATTTTTTAAATTTATTCTGAATTTAAGAAAATATGCTAGAAAATGGAATTGCTATTAATAAAAAAGGGCAAAATTGTTGATGTGTTTTTGAATTGCTAATGTTAATTGATAATAATTATAAGGATAATTGATGATGTTGATTGATAATGATAATTATAATTGATAATGTTAATTCATAATGATAATTATAATTATAATGTTAACTAATAATGATAATTGATTATGATAATTATAATGATAACTGATAATGGTAATTCATTGCATTTACTTTGATTTCTCTCTTGAATGACATTCATTTGAAGCTTTTTAAAAAAAATTCTGTAAAATTATTATAATTCTATTTAATCATTAAATTTTAAGAATACAAATTTTTATTCTATATGGTTTATGAAAATTTGAATGGTCAGAGTAGAGAAATCAACATTATTTCCATTTTGAGTATCCCGACAAAAAATAGTCTAACATTTGCTAAAAGGAAGAAATGAAATAATGTACTTTTAAAAATGAATCATATTAAAAAGGGGCATTAAGCTTTACATTTTTAAGTTGTTCAGGCATGTCTTTATTTAATAAGAGGAGTAGATAGGCTTGACTATCATGTGATTCACACTTCTCAGCTTTTTGAACATTAACAGAGGTTTATCCCTTGTTTCCAGTTTAAGATATTAGTTTTCCTGTTTCTTCTAAAGTCTATACTTCTATCATTTCTGTCTAAAATCCTGAATATTTATTTTTACAGTTTATTTACATTCTTTCAATAGTACAGGTAATCAACTTATCATTTTGTTTACAGTCCTCCCCAGTATGTTGAACAGGAGTAGAGGTTTATCCTGTCTTTCCTGTTTAGGACTGAATTTCTGGTTCCCTTAAACTCTTTTCCTTCACTCTCATTTCTGGTACCCCTTATGTCTTTGTAGCATTATCACCTTGCTTGAGGTGGTACCTCTTACTCAGTAACCCTATACCTTGGGTAGCTCTTGGGCCTTGAACAGGGTGAAAATTCTTGTAAACAAAAAAAGAAAAGAAAAATCTACTCATAAATGACTGGCACAGAGTGTGGCCAACACGCCAGTTGTCAACACCCAGAAGGCTCTCAATATTACCACTGACTTCAGTCAACCAACCTAACAAATCCATCAAGTTCAGGCTTTATCAAAATCCACCATCTTTTTAAATAACCTTTCTTTTTATATATATATTTTTTTCGTTATTACCATTTTTGTTTGTTTTACCATTCAACCAGAATCCTGAAATATCAGAGACATTTCTACTTGATCAAACTGCACTTATCTGTTCCAGGCTTCTCTCATCTTTGCCACTATGACCTTGGTCAACCAACTCATCAGATTTATCAACCTCAGGCCTTACCAAATCTATCCACATTCAAAATCATCACAGCACACCCACATAAAGAAATGCTGTTCATACCTGCCATAGTGGCAAGTTTAAAAGGATTTTATATCTACAATTTTTGTTTTCTTTTCTTTTTGTGTCACTGGTGACATTGTTGTTTGTTCTTCTGTGCTTCCATACACATGTTTATAACAATCTGACCACATTTCATGGAAATAGCAATAGAGTATTGAGGAGCTTAAAATGTTTCATTTGTGAGAAAGAGGTTGTAGGGTGGAAAATAATTCATTAATCTCAAGGATGCAGTGACACATTCAAGAAGAGAAAACTGGGCATCCCTGCTCATCTATATCAGCAGTACCCCATTTCAATCCTGATTTGGCTCTTGTAAAGGTAGAGGAAGAGTCAAATAATTATTGTAGTAGTTCAAGGAATCAACCATTTTTTCCAGTATTTTTAGCAATGGATCATGTGTACAAGTTCCACTTGAAGTCTGGATTGAGTAAGTCCCAAAAGGCACTCAAAGCAAAGTGGCCTCCCTGAGAAAACAGCTGTTCATCAATTTGGAGTTCAGTCAATGATGACTGAATGTCGCTAGTTTGTTTTCCAAAGAATTGAATGTAAATTTTCTTACACTGTGCTGTTAAAACTAGGTCAGATGAGAAATCAGCTACTGAGCTCTGGTCATCTAGATTTTGAGAGATGCATCCATATTTGTAGAATCAGCATAAATATTAGATAAATGGTTTTAGGCTTGATTTATCTTATTTTTGTTAGCGATGCGTCCTGTGAAAGAATTTTAAGGGTAGTTACTCTTTGACTATGGGTCATTTCCCCCACCCCCTCAACCTGGCTATTAGATACATTCTTCGTGGTCTCTCTTTCCCTTTCTCACTCTTTCTCTCTCTCTCTCTCTTTTTCACCCCATTCTGGCCAACTTAACAGGCAGTTAACTTGCCTAGATTATCTGCAAAAAAGAGTTTGAATTTTATTTTGGTATCATTGTCTTCCAGAATTTTTCTACTCAACTTTTCACTTTGTTCTCTGCACATGGTAAGTTCACTTGAATCGGTCTGTTTTTCTTTTATTATATATTATATTATATTTTATTTTACTTTATTTTATTTTATTTTATTTTTTGTTACTAACTTAAGTACTTTGTGTAAATTATTTTGGCTTTCAAGGTTCATTTTGATATAAATGTTTTGAGGTTTTATTTATCTTATTTTTGTTAGTGATGCATTGAGAAGTAAATTTTGGGGGATGTGCTGTGTACAAATGGCTGTTAACGACTACCTTTACAAACCTACCCATTAAGAAGGTCATGATAATTGTGAAAACTCTTATAGTGATTGGGCAGTAAACATTTTATTTCATAATTATCATTTTTAAATATACCACATTATAGTGGCAGTACTTATGTTAGGAAGGAAGATATTATATGTCTAATTATATTTGAAGTAGCTATAAAACTTTACAATGAGTTTAGAAAAATCATTTTTTGAATGAAGCTATTATTTAGTTGATAAATACATTGAAAATAAATTTCAACACTTCTAATATATTGATCATTCTATACATGATGCAAATAGAATGGCTTAATATGCTCACACAGAAAAGACATTATAAAAAAACATGCACCTAATATTTAGATGATAAAGAGAAAAATATGGAAAATACTATCTTAATCATTATAGAATTAGAAGAAATATAAAAGAATATAGAGCAATGTTTAGAAAATTAAATTCACAGACCATACTAGTGTAGTGAGTTTGATCCTCACTGGATGCCCTATTACTCTGGCCTTGTGCCATAATAAACTGATCTTAGTAAATATCAGTAAGGGCACATCACCATAGAGAAATGGTTAGAAACTTAATCTCACAGATCATCACTACTGTAGTAAGTTTAAGGCTCACTGGATGCCCTATTACTCTGGCCTTGTGCCATAATAAACTGAACTTAGTAAATATCAATAAGTGCACCTCACCATAGAGCAATGGTTAGCAATTTAGTCTTACAGACCATTACTACTGCAGTGAGTTTGAACCTCACTGGATGCTCTATTACCCTGGCTTTGTGCCATAATCAACTGAGCTTAGTAAATATCAATGAGGGCACCTCACCATAGAGCAATGGTTAGCAATCTAGTCTCACTTAACATTACTACTGTAGTGAATTTGATCCTTACTGGATACTCCATTACACTGGCTTTGTGTCATAAACAACTGAGCTTAGTAAATCACCATAGAGCAATGGTTAACAATTTAGTCTCACTGACCATTACTACTGTAGTGAGTTTGATACTCATTAGACGCCCTATTGCTCTGGCCTTGTAATTTAATTTAAATAATTACTACTATATAATTTTTCTCATATAAATGTATTTTTTAAACATGTTTATATATATATAGAATAAAATATTACAAATAATTTGCAACCATTACATCTTTTCTCTTCTTCATGTGCCATGTCTCTTCAGGATGTAGGCAATCATGGTCTTCTACTTGGCTCTGTCTCTTGTTGCTCTGAAAGTTCTTCCTCTTGGTATCTCTCCTAAACCCCATTCTGCCATCCATTTGCTCAGGTCTATCAAGTAGGTCTCATGCTGCTTTACCCTGTCTCTGTTTTCCTCTATCTGAACTGTGAGTATTAAATTCCGCAGGCTATTCTTCCTCATTCAGTTAGTCAGTTAAGTGCCATACGTGATACATGCTTGGGCAATCATGTCTTGAAAGAGACATGACTGACTGGGCAGAAGATTATCCCGCAGTAGGTTGCCATTGCTTTCTGCAGTAGACTGGTTGCCAACCAAGGCTTATAGAACCCAATCTGTTCTGTTATTTAACCCATAACTGGAAGGAATAGACAGATTAATACCTTTCCTAAGGGTATTTGTGCGAAAGTGAATGCAATGAATTCATCTGGAATTCGAACTCGGCTCCCCGATTTCTCGTTCCAAACTCATATCCAATGCTCTACAACACACATCCTTTTCCTCTTCCTCATTCCTTCCTAAAAACCTCATGAGTCTCTTCCTTATATTATGTCTGAGGTTTTTGCTCATTTCCATCCTCTCCAGCACCTCCTTGTTAGTCATGTATTTAGTCCATACAGCATCCTTCTGTAACCCACATTCATGCCTCTCTTTCATCCTTGGGGTAATTATCCACCATTCACTGCCATGCAGGATAGACATCACATAGCAATCAAGCACTCTCTTCTTTGTTTCCAATGAAATTTTCCTGTCTTTCAGTATTCTGTTTGACTTTTGAAATGCGTGTTTAGTCATGCCAATGCATCTTTGGATCTCAGCATTACACATTCTATCCTCTGTCAGCCTGCTTCCCAGATATTTAAATTTCTTTACTTGTTTTATTTTAGTTTCTCCAACCTGTATTTGCTATTTTGGGGTCTTCTTATTGCTGATGACCATGCATTTAAGTTTCTTGAAGTTTATGCTTAGTCCTTTCTTCTGTCTTTCTCTTGCTACTTTCTGTAGGAGGTCCTGCATTCTCTTTTTCGTATCTGTTATCAGCACTGTGTGATCTGCGTATCTTACATTGTTGAGATTGTTGCTGCCAATGTTGAATCCTGGCAAGGGTTTTATTTCCTTCTGAATTGTTTCACTGTATAAGTTGAATAGATCCGATGAGAAAACACAACCTTGTCTTATGCCCCTTTCTATTTTTGTATACCTGCTGAATTTACTTCCTATTCATACGCAAGCACATTGCTGCCAATATATATTCTTGATTATCCTAATGTCTTTTATGAAAATGATAAGGTTGTTTAGCATCTCTATTAAGTCTTTATGGTGTACTTTGCCTAATCAATAAACCATAGATAGAGGCCCTTCTGCATTTTGCATTCCTTGTTCCGGTATCCTTAACAAAACCACACTGTTCTTGTTCAATCTCCAGGCCAATTCTGCTGCATGCTCTGTTCATCAGAATCCAGATGATAAGTTTTGTTATGTGGCTCATTAGGCTAACTGTTCAGTGGAGTTCACATTCCTTTGCACCTGGCTTTTTAGGTAGCGCAATGAAAATTGATCTGCCTAGGTCCTTCGGTATATTGCCACTGTTGTACATTTTATTTATTATTTCTGTAAGTCTATGTCAAAGTCTTCTAAATGCATCAACATCTTTATTACAATTCCATCAGGTTTTGTTGCTTTATTTCTGTTCAGTTTGGCTATTGCTGATTCGACTTTGGCTTTTAATATTTCTGATCCATCCGTATTTTTGTGCATTTTTGGCTGCTCTCTCTTATCCTAGAAAAAGATCAGCAATATACTCAAACCCATCTCTGAAGTATTTTTTTCTTTTTCCTTGTATGAGTGTACCATCCTTTGCTTTTATCCATCCTGTTGCTGAGCAGGTCTTTTGTTCTGTTAGTTACTTTATTTTTTTATGCATACCACCATTATTTGTTGTACTCAATCTCTCTACTTTGGCACATTTGTCATTGAGCCATCTTCCTTTAGACTGTCTGCATTTTTCCCCATTTTCTTGTATATTTTCTTGTATTCTGTTCTATATTTTGTCATTGTTTTTTGTCTCTTTTGCATCAAAAAATCTCTTCAGTGAACCACTCATTTTTCTTTCAATGTGTTTTTCCTTTGGGATGATACTGTTTGCCAATGTCACTAGGGACACTTTTAGTGTATACCATTTTCAGCTTTCATTTCCAATTTTTTCTTTGTATTTCATTTTCACACTCATATACATTACTGCAGATTTGGATCATTCACAAGTCTATTGTACTGCAGTCTTAGGGCCATGTTGGGTTTCTTTAATTGCCTTAGTTTTATACTTTATTACATAAAGTTGGTTTGTGATCACTTCCTCAGTCAGCACCTGGGTCGGCTTTGCAGTGAAGGACTGCATTTTTGAATTTCTTGTTGATAGTAACTTAATCAATTTGGTTCTTAATTTTTCCTCCTGGACTTCTCCATGTCCATAGTCTTCTTGGGTGTTCTCAAAACCAATTTTTGGTTACTATTTGGTCATTCGCTGTACACCATTGAGTCCATTTCTCACCACAGCTATTGTGATATCCTAGTTCATTTCACCTTCTCTCTCTTGGCCATCTTTGACATTCAGATCTTCTATGATAATTCTGATTTCTTGTAATTTGCACTGTACCTTGGCAAAAATCAAGCATGGAGTAGGACTCTATTTCTTCTTCTGTACTTTGTGTTATTGGTGCGTATACCATTATCACCAATATATTGAGAGGCTTCCCTTTCAGTTTAACTACTAGAATTCTTTCAAACACCTGGCAGTATTCCATAATGCATTTCCTTGTGTCTTTATCCAGTATAATGCCGACTTCTTTTTCATTATTTTCACCTCATGCCTAAATAATTCTGTGGTCGTCACTGATGAAGTCTCCATTATTTGGTCATCTAGTTTCACATGTGCCTAAAATGTTTATGTTTAATGTTGTCATCTCCTGCTTCACATTTTCCAGCTGTCCACAGTTGTTCTTGGTTTTGACATTCTACGTCCCAAGAGTTATTTTTTGTTTGTTGTATGCAGTTGCAGGATAACGGTCCAGTGACACCTGTTGCTCATGTCCTTTGATTCTGGGCAAGGGATAAGTTCTGAGGAAATTTGTCTCCTTTACACCATTAATCACAGTTACAGGATGTCATTCATTACTGAGTGAGGAATCAGTGTCCTTAGGCTTAACCCACTTCATTTTGCTAGGGTTTGTCATGCATGCAGTGTGTATAAAACCACTGACAGCAGAATTGCATTTCAAAATTGTATAATCTGTTTTTTAAATAGTTGTCCCTCCACTACAAAGTAACAATGAGAGAGTTACTGAATGATGTTGTATTTCTGTTGTTATATTTTACCTAATGCAAACATCAAGAAACACTGAAGATAGAGCATTTCAGAATGAGGTTGATGCATGAAAATAAGAATGTAGGGTAAAAATTACAAATTATAAGAATATATAGACTAGATGATGATTAGACCTAAATTCAAAGAGATTATGATTGTAATGGATCAGGGGAGTATCATCTTGTGAATATTTTCCATAAAGTAGCTGTTCTTGCAAAGAAGCTGTCCAAATGGGACTTCTTCCTTACTTATGAAATATAAAAAGAATAAGGATGATTAATCCCAGTGTATGTGACATAAGATATCTAGATTTGTGAAGCTAATATTTGTAATTGAAATAGCAATAGACTTGTGACAAGTTTGCAATGTTTCCCTTTTGGTAAAGGAGTTGTAGAGTAGAAAATGACTCATTACCCACAAGTCTGCATAGATATATTTGAATCCATGCTATAGAATATATAATTTTATATACAATTGTCTTTTTTTTAAATTTATGTAACAATCCTGATTTTTTTTGTTTTTTTTGTATTTACCACCTTCATCAGTGGCAGCCGTTCAAATCCAAATAAAATTCAAGAATTCAAATGTTGATTTTCAAAGCAGGCAGGTATTTTAAATTTGAAGAATCTTTTCTGTTCCAGTTTCTTTCCAGCAACTTTGAATTTAAGACAGAGATAGAGCCCCTTGAAAAAGAACAAATTGTATAGCCTTGGTTGGCAACCAGTCTAGGTGAAGAAGAACATAAAGAATACAAAACAGCAGTAGAACCTCTTGAAAAAGCATTATGTGTGTAATTTTGGTTAGCAACCAGTTTAGGAGAACAAAAACTCTGGATTCAGACTTGGTTCTCTCACCTTGGTTTGCAACTAGTCTAAGAGAACAACTCTGAATTCAAATTTGTGAATAAAACATTGGAAATCAATTTGACTATTTTCCCTAATGATCATGGTAATACACAATTTTCAGATATTAAAGGAAGTTATGTTTATTTATGGCAGGGAAATAACATTTAGATAGATAGATAGATGGAGAGAGAGAGAGAGAGAGAGAGAGAGGGGGGAATGATAAAGACTAAATTTTGGATAGCTACTATAGAATCCACTTACGTGCAAATACCCTTGGGAAAGGTATTAATCCGTCTATTCCTTCCAGTTATGGGTCAAATAACAGGACAGATTGGGTTCTATAGCCTTGGTTGGCAACCAGTCTACCACAGAAAGCAATGGCAACCTACTGCGGGATAATCTTCTGCCCAGTCAGTCATGTCTCTTTCGAGACATGATCGCCCAAGCGTGTATCATGTACGGCACTTAACTGACTGACTATAGAATAATCGTAAATATGTAGTCAGAATAATAGTAAATATGTAGTCTCACTAGACTTTTGTTCAGTGTGTTCAGTTATTACAAAGTATATTGTTACTATAATTCTATATTTGACAAAACTATACTTAGTAAATAACC
This sequence comes from Ascarosepion bandense, assembly GCA_037127315.1. Taxonomy (NCBI): domain Eukaryota; kingdom Metazoa; phylum Mollusca; class Cephalopoda; order Sepiida; family Sepiidae; genus Ascarosepion; species Ascarosepion bandense. Next base: position 30,641 of record JBBBDQ010030790.1, on the reverse strand, counting down.
ATAAAATTGTTTCTGTTTATGTTAGGACTTATGTTAGCAAGATGTATAAGATAAATCATACATTTGTCAGGGAACCAAAATAAACTTTAGATCTAAGAGTGGCCTGAGGGTCTAAAGTGAGTTTGGGAATTTCCTAGGGTTTCAGAAAACTTTTGCAGTATATTGAAAAATAGCATTCATATTTTATAAAAAACTTCACAGCTTATAGAATAAAAACCATAGCCAATAAAAATGGAATGACTAATGGAGAAGGGAAAGGGGCCCTAAAGTCTTTATATCCTCATGACAACATTCCTTACAGAAATTCTGGTTTATATTTGTTTTAATAAATAATTCACTCACTGAATATCAGCTAATTGCATTATACCACTGCTTTTAGAACAGGTTCAATAAGTATATTTTAAGGTCTTTTAGTCTGCATGCTGATAACAAACTACAAGGCTTAGTAATTTATATATTGAAAATGACAATAATTCTAATGATCAGTATCCATTTAATATGAACACCTATTTGATTAAATGATTATTATTTTTGCAAAATAATTTTTTGCTTAACTGATTATTAAGGTAGTGCTATACATAGTATTGATAATTTTAATAATACAAGCAATTTTCTTTCAATAACATTAGTTTCCATATTCCTTTTACAATCTCGCTTATAAGGAATTAATAAATTTTATTTATAATCCAGCATTATTTCTTTATATTTTAAATGTTATATATAATGGATACACATGTTTGTAAAAGTTAGTAAATATAGTCTTTGAGAGTTGTGTATTTCTTTAATAGAGTAATTGAACTTTCTATAACACTAATTTATATATTTTACTTTTATTCTTCATAGTCATTTTTAGCTAAGTGGTCTAAAAGTATACTAGGCTTAATAAAACAGAAGCAGGTTCAATCCCTTCTGGAAGTCATATTTGTTTTATTAAAACTCTTGAATGCACAGGCTGGTAGATATTGGTATAAGCAGTTTAAATACCCTGGGATGTCTAACTCAGACACATGTATCCACTAAATATAATGTTTATAGTGAAAATAAATTTATCTTATGTAATTTTTAATTTTGAATGTGTTCAATAAGATGTTCTTTTGAAATTAATGACATACAAAATAACAAGTTATTTCTGTCTATTTCACTTATATCCAAAACACAGATAAATTATATCACTTATATACTGAGTAAATCACACACTAACATTTCTTCACACAGCAAATGTAATAAATCTCAAAATACTCACTGCTTTTCTTATATAGAAGGATTTCCACTTGTTCTTGTTGTAGTTTTTCAAATGCCACTTGAACTTTGTTAAGAATATTTTTGTCTGTGAGTTCACCATACATGAAACTACAGGTACTACTTTTTTGCATGACTTCTGCCCTGTTGTATCCAGATAGTTTGCAAAATCCATCATTACAGTAAACAATTGGGTAATCCACAATACGTGCATTTGCCAGTAAGAAGCAGCTATCTGGAAAAAATATACAAAAAAGAAAATTTTAAAATTTAAAAAAAAAAGATCTTTCATTTGTGTAATAATGAAGTAGTGCCATGGAATTGACCGTAAAAATGTTCCCCTCCCCAAATTTAGAGACAAATTATACAGATGCATGCTGGGATTTCTTTTTATCCAATAAGATAGATCACTTCATATCTCATCTGCTATATTTCTGTCTTTACTCTCCTTTTTTGTTCTTTCTGGCAATTGTTTTTCATCAAGTTTACTGTATGACCCTTTGTCACAAAGTAAGTTGAACCTTGTTTAATTTTCTCTTGTTCTTTCTAATTGTTGATTATAGAACTTTTTATGTGTATGGCAGTGAGGTGACAGCCATCAGCCAACTGTTGCATTGATGGTGTCATGACTGCTGTCAGTATGGATGAAGAATTTGGTAAAAAAAAACATGGTCTGTTATGATCAAATAAAGATTTTATACAAAGAAACAAGCTAATTACTATTCCTGAAGCTTGATATGTTATTTTTGCAAAGATAATCACTTTGTTGACATTTGATGTCAAAGCATGGAAGTTTATTGGTGTCAGTAGGGAGATTATAGAGGAGGTCCTAAAAAGCTTGAAAATTGTCACAAAAATTTTGGTGAAGCAGTTGAAGGCAATGTGGGACATGCTACTGGGTACGAAGGAAGAAACAAAGTTGCTGTCAAGCAGTATACTGGCCAATAAAAATGTCAGACTGCACACCAAATACATGGGCACCTGGCATACTCAGATTGTTGACAATGATGTGCAACTGGACATAACTAACCACGTGAAAAATTATTTGTAAATTTTTGGCTCTGTCAAAGAAGTATCTCATGTAGCAAGCAAGGCTGGGTGCCAATGAAGGATTTTTACCTGCAGGTAACTCTGAATTGGCAAGAATTCTCCATTATCCTTGATATACTGCTGTGCCAGGGAAGAAAGCTGTTTGTCAGCATAGAGGGGAAAAGGCAACACTGCTGGATGTGTGGTGCCTCTGGGCACTTGTCCAAAATGTGCCTGGCAAGGAATCTGGTGGCGCCAGTAATACTGGTAGCACTGGTGACTGCAAAATCTGCAGCATTGAAGGAAGTAGTGGTGGTGGCAACCTGTAACCTACAAATGAATCAACTGAGGTTGTTAGGAAGAGCAAGAAGGCAGCTTCTCCTCCTTCTCCTCAGTGGGATGTTGCCTCAAAAAGGTTAACAGTGCCTGAAAATAGGAAACCAACCATGAAGAAGCAATGATTTGTATAGCAGCAGCAGGTATCAGTAGAGGCTCCTGAACCAGAACTCATTATGGAGTGTAAAGAGATGCCTCCACCTCATTCTATATCATAGAAAAGGAGGAGGGAAGAAGATGAAGAAGACAAAAAATTAAAAATAAGAAAAGAAAGCAGATTGAAGCAAGGCAGAAAGGGCCCTGGCAGCTGAAATGACTGAATCTGCCCCTGATTCACCTGTGAAAGTATACCAGAAGACTTGAGAGAAGAAAAGGAGTCTCTCTTCTTTCACCTCTAGAGCTCCTTCTACTCTCTCTCCCAAACTCTCCCTGAACCCTAGTCAGAAAAAGAAAATTAAAAAAAAAAAAGTAAACTCTACTACAAGAGCAAAAAATTTGCAGGGTAGACAGGCATGTCCTTCAGAGGGACCTTTTCTCCTAGAGAAAAGCTCTCTTAAGGACACTATTTAAAATTTCCTCAGTGAATGGAAAGATAGTGGAAGAACTTTACCAACACTCCCAGGATGATCACCTTCATAAAGAACACTGGGGACAATCTCAAAGTATCAGATAAACTGGGTGAACAAAAGGCACTTTCTCTGAGTTCAGAATGGTGCAGATTGAGTCACCTAAAAAACTTGCACACCTCTGTGTGGGGAGGGTCCCAGTAAATCCCCTACCCAACTTTTACCATGTGCATCAGTGTCATTGCAGTGGAACGAGAAGGTGATGGGGGCTCAAATTAATTGCAACAAGTCTTCTGGTTTGCAGTTAAGCACCCGTGCTTCTGGGGCACTTCAACATGACTGATGAACCTGTCTACATTTTAGGAGTGTGGTTCAGACCAGATCTCTAGCTGGAAAAGAATTGATCAGAGGTCATGGTAGAGGTTAGAGCATTGGTCCAGACTCAGCTTTAACAGTTTTTGCTATAAAGGGTAGGGTCACTTATGTCGTTTCCTTCATCTTTTACCAGTTGTCAGTGCTGTCTCTCTCTCTCTCACTCTCTCTCTCTCTCTCTCTCTCTCTCTCTGTGAGGACTATAGGAAGGCAATCAAGTGTATGATCTCCACCCTATTGTTAGGTGAACACATGCATCAGGTCACCACAAATATCTGTACCAAATGTCTATGTCATGGGGTCTAAAAATACGACATATGACAAGTCACTGACACACCTTGAAGTTGGCTTTCCTATGCTATGAGTCAACAGGTTTCATATTTGGGGTGCCTTCCCTAGCCTTACCATCACTCTTCCCGTCTCAATGGCTAGGCTTACGGCCTATCATGTTGAATACACCGGTTCTCACTCGATCATCGAAGTTAAGCAACGTTGAACCTGGTCAGTACTTAGATGGGTGACTGCTTGGGAATACCAGGTGCTGTAAGTGTATAATGACGGATGTGCGTTGTGGTGCAGTGGATATCGGCTTGGAAAGAGAAATCGGTGAGCCGAGTTCGAATTCCAGTTGAATACCCTGCATTCACTTAAGCACTGGTACCCTTGGGAAAGGTATTAATCTGTCCATTCCCTCCAGTTATGGGTTAAATAACAAGGGTAGGACTTGGGGACCCTGCTCTTAAAAACAAATCCCAATGAATCATGAAAAGAAAAACTTTGTAAAAATAGAAAAAAATAACCTTACCCAAAATCATTGGCTATGACCTTAAATGATCCCATAAGGATTGATAGGTCGTTAAACCTCAAAAACAAACAAACAAACAAACTCAATGGCTGAGTGCTGATGTTGGCCTCAAATGCAATTGTAATTCTTACTCAAGTGTCAAGATGCCTTGCAGGCCATTCTTTCATTCAGTGATATTTCTTGGCCTCAAAGGCACTTGTATCTCTGCAGATGGCTTGGCTTGTCAGCAACTAAATTGTGCTTCTTTTGTTTTTGAGCACCAGCGGCAAATTACCTCACTAACCTTGAGTTTTTATTTACATAGCTATTGAGTTATAATAAGATATCTCTCAATAACATATCTTTCAGATGGGGCAAGGCAGATTTATCTGACTGTCATTGGTGTGACCTTGGTTTAGAGGAAATGGTTGAGCACATTTTCTACCATTGTCCTCAGTTGCACCCTTTTTAAGGACCATGTCGGCAAGTTGACAGCTCATATCACTCCTGAATGGTTTGTGCCCATTGATCTCACATACATGTGTTACCGCAGTATTTTGAGATGAAATGGATGTTGCTAGCTGTAGCTAGAATTGTGAGTAGGCCATCATGAATGGAGGAAATCTTGCACTATGAATGCTTTTCTTATCAGAATCTGACTATCAGCTCAAGAGCAGATCTAATAAAAAGCATTTGATATTGACAGATTTAAGCAAAAGATGTGTAACTGTAGCAAGCCTGGTTCATGTGAATAGTGCCAGTGTTGACTTTCTTTTTTAAGTCCCTTTTATCACAATGGGCATTTTCCTGTGAACCAGGTTAAGTTAGACTCTCTTTGTGTATCTAGCTAATGTGAATAAGTGCAGTTTCTAGCCTGTTTCTAGTGTCCTCTTTTGTTATGATCCACATTGAGACTCCCAACCTCCCCAGTTTGTTTTTGGACTTCTTTTTTTATCTTGACTGGGTCAATCTTTGATTTTCCTATTTCATTATTTATTTTTAATTTTTTTCCTCTTCATAAGCAAGGGTGCTACTTGATTCCACCATTTGGTGGAATACAGCAGCCACTCTGATTTTTTGTGGGGTGGATGAGTCTCACTAACATTTGCATATTTTTAGTTTTAATGTTTTGCTATATTTTAGTTTCTTTTGGGGTATTCATCCCTCTCTTCCTCTCATTTTCATATCAATATATTTTAAAAATATATTTTATAAAATATTGTATATAAATGTTTTTTTTTTGTGATGGGTGCTATTATGGTATACTAGCAGTATAGCCCAGCATTGCTTGGGTGTAATGAAAGCTTTAAAACTAATCCATGATCCTGGAGCTCAGACTCTTTGGATGTTGGCATGAAAGACTAAAAAGCAATAGTTATTTCCAGTTAAAGCGAAACTATAAAATGAAAGAAAAATGAATGGATGTAAATCAAATTTTAATTTCCTGGTATAAATATCAAATAAGTTTTTTTCATAGTAAACTGAAATTTGAAGGCTAAATAAGTCCCCTGAGTAAATGGTATCATGGCTGAGACTAAGAACTACAATTATACCTACTTAGAGCCAAACCTGAAGCAAAAACTAAAATAAAAGGGCTGAAAAAATACAGAAATACAGCAGATAAACAGACACATACACAAACATCTTGCTTTATATATATATATATATATATATATATATATATATATATATATATTACCAATTTTCTCCACTATTGTAAGAACTGCAACCTTGAAACTTCTGAATATCATTTCTTATGTCTTTGTCTATGAGTGTATCAAATTTGATTAAAATTAGACCACTCCTTCTATAACCCAATTTTTTCGATTATCGATTTTCAATATTTACTGGGGGTACCTCAACACAAAACCTAGCTAAGAACACTTGCAGATGCTTATAGTACAACTGTGTAAATTTTAAAGAAAATTGGTTCAGTCATTTTGGAGTCTATAGGTAATGAACACACACATGTATACATATACACAGAGACAAAGTTCCATTTATAAATAAGTTTAGATTTAGATGTAGTGATGTAAGGTGATGGATGAATTCTTGTTGTGAATGAAGAAATTGTGATGTGTGATTGAATTGTAAATCTGATTAGCTAGGTATAGAATAGAAAGTGAAACCCAGCCTCAACCCTCTCCCCTTTGCTCATGTGCCACATTTATTGTAAAATAATAATAATAATAATAACAAAAATAATAATAATAATAAAAATAATAAGAATATCCATATTTTTGTTCTTTCTTGTCTTGAAGTCAGAAAAATACAGTCACTTGTTTGCAGTTATGTGCAAAGGTTTGATGATGTTTGAAGATACCCAGGGCCAATGTGGGTGAATACTATAGGGCCTAGTACTGAGAAATGTGAGAATGGAAGACATTTTGAATATGTAAAAACAGATGAGACATGAAATAAAGACTTTATTTAAATTAAATATAAACTAAATTTTTATTTCAATCTCTGAGTGGCTGCCCTCCCGATATGAATGTCTAGGTATATTGTACCTACTGCCCCCAATTCTGTGCTACTAATTGTCTCTATCCTTTATGGTTTATTAGCACCAGATTTACTTTGTGAACATTTTGTCTTATTACTGCTGCTTTTGTCTGGTTTTGTCTTGCATATATATTGTTTTGCTTAGTATTATTTTTCTTATTGTTTATTGGAAACTTGATCTATTCTCTTTGTTGGGAATTTTTTCCAACTACACTTAATCTATCTTGAACTTGCCTATTGGCAGTGAATGTAGTCATCAACATCATCATTATAATGGAAATAATCAGCAAAGAAGAAATTAAATTCTTGGATACCAAATAAGGCCGATGACAATGACACACATTCACTGGATTCTACATGTTTCAGTCTATATGTCTTGCAGCAGAAGGTCATATAATCAAGTTTGTGAGTAACTTCTTGGAAAGTTGAGGCTCACCTTAAACAAATTCACAGCATAGGCACAACTTTTTATTCTTATTTTCTTTCACCTTCAACCAAATCAGGTTTTAGTGACACCGGAAATTTTTAGTCCTGAACCTGTCCATTGGCATTGAATATAGTCATCAACATCATCATCATAAAGAATGTAATCAGCAAAGAAGAAATTAAATTCTTGGATACAAGATAAAATTGCCACTGCTGACAATGACAATAGCAGCCTTATTCATTCAATAAAACCTGAATTAATTCCTGATCACTGATATTAACTTTCTTTATGATTTTCAATGCATTCATACAATAAAATTCATTATCAGTACATTTACATCATACATAAAAAACACTATTCTGTCATTAAAGCTTACATTATTTCATTACATCAATTAAATATGAAATATAAAAAAAAGTAAATACTTATTCCTGTCAGTTACAAAATATTACCTACATATATAAAAATTAAAGCATCTCTTAAAAACATCATTCTAGCAATTAATACTTGTATGTTTGGTTTCTGGTAATTAATACAAGTATATTTGGTTTTGTTAATATTATGTTTATTTATTATGTTTATTATGTTTATTATGTTTATTTATTGTCATCATCTTCATGTTATCTACCAATAGATATAAAGAAAGCAAAATAATAAGAAAAATCAAAACATTTTTGTTTATAAATAAATTATTGATTACCTATAAGCATTTTTTATTCTTTGTCTTAAAAATTGTTTAAAATATTTCCATAATCTCTGTATAAATTTTGTTAATTTTATATTATTTAAATTCTATTTCTAATTTTCAACTGCATTTATATTTTTCTTTTTTTTTTTAATCACATCACCCCGAGCAAGGTGGTAAGGCCACTGGTGTAGCAAGGCAGTAAGGCCACTGGTGTGCAGCGGGCTACGTAAGAGTGAATAGATTGGAAAAGAGAAAGCTGGAAACCACATCCTAAACAGTGAACAAGGGATGAGCCTCTACACCTGTTCAATAGACGTGGGTGGAGTGTGAACCGGGCATTTGTTCAGTCTATCTACTCCAATTGAAAAAAAAATAAAGAAAAAAGAAAGTGAAAAGATTGGAAAAGAGAAAGCCGGAAACCACGTCCTAAACAGGGAACAAGGGATGAGCCTCTACACCTGTCCAATAGACATGGGTGGAGTGTGAACCGGGTGATAGTTCAGTCTGTTTACTTCAATTGAAAAAAAAAAATAAACAAAAAAGAAAGTGAAAAGATTGGAAAAGAGAAAGCCGGAATGAAACAAATTTTGTAATAGATTTCATATAATAAATTTTTTAAATGCAATAGGTGAAAAATATTCATTTGAATTAAAAAAAGAACATTTATTGAAACTGTCTGAACCTCTCACAACAATGAAAATTTAAATCTTCTGACACCAGATTTAAAATTTTAAAAACTGTATCACCTATGACTGTAGCCTAGTAGATATAAGTACTGATTAAAAATGTTGCTCTCATCTACTTAAAAATGTTGATCATATTCACTGATTGTGAGTTCAATTCTTAGATGAGGTAATGGATTCTGCAGATTCTGATTCAGCAAGAATTGATATCAATGAAAAAAATTGATATCAATAAAAAGTCCACTGAAAATGAATGCCGGAAGATGGCTGAAATTATGTCTACAACAAGATATGAATACTAAATCAAGTAACAATTTTGGCAAAACTTCATCTGTTTTGAAACTAAATTAATTGGATTAGGAATATTTCAGAAATATGTCTCAAGATTTATTTATATCTGTTGAATATTTTTTTCATTGTCATCATCATCAATAGTCCTAAATGTGGTTGTTGGCATGTGCTTTAAAATAAACACAAAACTATATCTTGAAACTAAACTGTGAAATATTCATAATTCCATTATACCATTGAAGAATTAAAAATAGGACACAGCTGTAGAATCTAAAATGAAAACTTTTAACTAACAGCAAGAGAAAATTTTTCTGAATTACAAGTATATACAATTTTCAATATATTAAGATCTCTTAAATATACAATTTATGTATTAAAGGTCTCTTGAATATACAATTTTTAATATACAAAGATCTTTTAAATATATTGTGTATTAAAGATCTCTCAAATGTTAAATTTGTATATTAAGATTTCTTAAATATACAATTTGTAATATACAAAGCTCTCTTTCCTGTTCTCAACTTTAAGATGTTCTTAAAATATTTTTATTTATACTAGATCTTCTCAAACTTTTTACATTAGTCAGCCATGTTATTAAAGGTAAGTGTTTAAACCCCGAATAATGGAAATACTAAACAGATATTAAACTCTTGGTCTCAAGCTATGACAATGCTATTGAGCTGAACTCTATCATTTGTCTAATTATTTCTATAATTAATTTTCAAAATATATGCAAAAAATATAAAATCAAGAATCTTTAAAATTCATCATCTGAATTAGCCACCCCACTTAAATGATTTAGCATGCTGCTCATTAACATTTTATGTTGGTAATACACTTTTAAAAAATAAAGGTTTTTGTGATAGATTAATTTATTAGCCAAGACTAATGTATTATTCTATATATAGAGACTTTAATCAATGATAAAAATGTTTATAGCAAAAATCTATTTTAGAAAACTTTAAAATATTTTATGTCCATAGAGCACAGAGCTCAATACAGAGATTACTATTACATAGATCACATTTATATAAATCATAGATGTCAACACATAGATCACATAGGTTAATATATAGATTCTAAAAATCACAATGATAAAGATCACATAGATCAAAATTATATAAATTGCAGGGGTTGATACATAGATCACATAAATCATAATAGTATAAATCACAGAGATCAATACATTGATCATAAAGATCCCAATTATATACATCATACAGATTGCAGTTATATAAATCACAAAGGACAATACATAGATCACAAAAGTCAATATATCAATCATATAGATCACAATTATATAAATCACAAAGATCAATACAAAAGGCATAAAGGTCAGTACATAGATCATATAGATTATAATTACATGGATTACAGAGGTCACATTTATATAAATCACAAATGTCAATACACAGGTCACAAAGGTCAATATATATATCATATTGATCACAATTATATAAATCACAAAGGTCAATACAAAGATCCCAAAGGTTAATAAACAGATGATGAAGGCATAAAGGTCAGTACATAGATCATATAGATTATAATTACATGGATTACAGAGGTCACATTTATATAAATCACAAATGTCAATACACAGGTCACAAAGGTCAATATATATATCATATTGATCACAATTATATAAATCACAAAGGTCAATACAAAGATCCCAAAGGTTAATAAACAGATGATGAAGGCATAAAGGTCAGTACATAGATCATATAGATTATAATTACATGGATTACAGAGGTCACATTTATATAAATCATAAATGTCAATACACAGGTCACAAAGGTCAATATATATATCATATTGATCACAATTATATAAATCACAAAGGTCAATACAAAGATCCCAAAGGTTAATAAACAGATGATGAAAATCAATATATTGATCAAACTGATTACAATTACATAAATCACAAATATCAATACATAGCTCATATAAATCAAAATGATATAAACCACCAGAGTCAATATATTTATCTCATGTCACAATCATATGGATCATATAGACGACATCTATATAAATCACAAATGTCAAAACATAGATCACAATTTTATAAATCACAGAAGGTCATATATTGACCATTTAGACCACAATTACATAGCTCACATAGAGCTATTCATAAATCACAATTACAATTAGTTACCTCGATCATATATATAACTATTATATAGAACACAGAAGTCAATATAGAGAGAATATAGGTCTAAAAAGAAAAAAGTAATACCATAATAATGATGATATGAAGCATAAAATTATTTTAAAAGTTCATAAAAAGATTTTAAATTAATTTTAAGTTAATTCATTCTTGTGAATTAAAAAATATAAAAGCTTATATAATTTTCCATCCAGTAGAAACAAGTTATTTTTAGATTTTAAGTATGTGATACCGTTCAATGTTTACAAACAACATTTCTTGTAAAAGAAAAATGTAGTTTTGTAATTTTCCCAAGTCAGTTTTTTTACAAGGTTCACCTTGTACAAGGCCTGGGGTCTACTCAAGGTAGGGCATTAAGTTAAATGGTAGTTTATATGGATAAGAGAGGTAATATTTGACTCTAGACTTGAACAGTTCAAGATTGTATTGATCTAGGAAATATCCACTTGCGAGTCTGTTCCATAAAGCATTGGTTCATAGGAAGAAGATGTTTGAGTGAAACTTACATCTTTCTGATGAAATACGTAGAGAGTGAGGAGGATTTACTACTATGTAAGTGGCATGGTAGGTCCTTGCTGGTGGAACCAAAGAATTTAGTTGGTTCAAACACTTTCAATAGGGTAGTGAGAGACAGGAAAATAATTTTTCTCCAACACAAATTCAGCGCCACTTTTTAGGCACTATCAAGACTAGAAAGAGAGGTCTGGGCAGCTTCTGCTCATATATGGCAACAGTGTTCTATTTCATTGGTAGTAACCACAGATTAGTAAGAGACAAGTTGGAATATGGAAAATAATTCTTCTCCAACACAGACTCAGCACAACCTTTTGGGCTATATCAAGACTAGTAAAGGGAGGTCTGGACATCTTCTGCCCAAATATGGCAACAGTATTCTATTTCAGTGGTAGTAACCACAGATTAGTAAGAGACAAGTTGGAATATGGAAAATAATTCTTCTCCAACACAGACTCAGCACAACCTTTTGGGCTATATCAAGACTAGTAAAGGGAGGTCTGGGCATCTTCTGCCCAAATATGGCAACAGTATTCTATTTCATTGGTAGTAACCACAGATTAGTAAGAGACAAGTTGGAATATGGAAAATAATTCATCTTCAACACAGACTCAGCACAACCTTTTGGGCTCTATCCAGACTAGAAAGACTAATTTGATAAATATTTGAAACTTCACAGTGAAAGGAAATTACACACACCAGGTAACTAACAGAATTGGAGAAGGGAATGACATGGTTCTGGAATAATAATTTAAGTTTTTACATAAGAACAAAAGTCTTAACTTCAAATACCTTGTAATTTAGGATGTTAATAAGGTCATTACACAATGACAATCAATAATGCTTACTGTTTTTAGGTTGGTCTATATGTCTATACAATTACTCCCATTTTAATGTTTACAGTAATTCAATTGACTTATAACATCATTATGCAATAACAACTACCATAATGTTTACTGTGTTGTTTGACTTATATAATGACAATTACCATAATGCTGACTGTTTTTAGATTGTCTTATAATATCATTATACAATGACAACCCCTATAATGTTTATCATTATTTTTTTTTTGTTGGATGGAGATACACATGTACTGAACAGAAAAATTACTTTTGTTGTTGTGGTGCAGTGGATATCACCTCAGAACAACAAATTGGGGTGCTGAGTTCAAATTCCAGTTGAATTCCTTGCATTCACTTACACACAAATACCCTTGGGGAAACGTATTAATCCATCTCTCCCCTTCAGTTATGGGTTAAATAATAGGACAGATTGGGTTCTATAGCCTTGGCTGGTAACCAGTCTACTGCAGAAAGCAATGGCAACCTACTGCGGGATAATCTTCTGCCCAGTCAGTCATGCCTCTTTCGAGAGATGATCACCCAAGTGTGTATCATGTATGGCACTTAACTGACTGACTGACTATGAGTTTATTATTGAATGGAAACCTACTGTTTACTGTTTTTAGATGTTTTTTTTAAACAATTCACGCTCAGCAAAGAAATAATACCACTAAGATGCAGAAGGTTACTGGGATAGAAAGAGAATAAGAAGATTTTAGAAGGAACTGGAAACCCAATTCTAAACAGGAAACAGAAGAATAATCTCTGCTCTTGTTAAAAAAATTGGCGAGGAGTAATTGTGATGATGTTTAGTGATGATGTTTAGTGCCAAGATTGGTGATAGGCAACCCTATCTATTCTTATTGAATTAGCTTATAATATCATTATACAATAACAAACACTGTAATTTTTATTGATGTTTTTTTTGCGCTAATTATAATTTTCATAAAAATTAAAGTAATTAGTCTACTGTGTAGTTGAATAATGATATAATCTCTGGTATTCTATTGTCTCCACTTTTGAATTTAAAGTTAGCTTTCTTCACAGCTTTTGCTAGGAATTTAACACAGTTTTCTTATTTTTACACTGATAACTATTACACCATGCACATTCATTGTTTAATCTAATAAAAAATTAATTTGAAAAATACTTTTTTAGAGAAAATACTCTTCCATTTTCCTCTTCCTTTCTTTTATATCTCCCACAAACCAATCTATTTCTACATGTGGATATTTTATTTCTTCCTTTCTCCATTCTATTTTTATAAATGGCTATTTTATATGTTTTTCTTTCCTTTCTATTTCTATATATTAATATTTTATATCTTCCTCAAACCAATCTATTTCTACATGTGGATATTTTATCTCTCCACTGATTAGTTCTATATATGGCTATTTGATCTCTTCTTCTTTCTATTCTGTTTATAGATATGGCTATTCGATGTCTATTCGATGCCTTTCTCCCTCTATTCTATTTAAATATAAGGCTATTTGATGTCTTCCTCTTTCTATTCTATTTATAGATAGACTATTCGATTTCTTTCTTTCTTTATTCTATTTATAGATATGGCGATTTGATTTCTTTCTCTCTCTATTCTTGTTATAGATATGGCTATTCGATGTCTTCCTCTTTCTATTCTATTTATAGATATGACTAATTGATTTCTTTCTCTCTCTATTCTTTTTATAGATATGGCTATTTGATGTCTTCATCTCTTTATTCTATTTATAGAAATGGATATTTGATGTCTTCCTCTCTTGATGCTATTTATAGATATGACTAATTGATTTCTTTTTCTCTTTATTCTATTTATAGATCTGGCTCTTTGATCTCTTCCTCTTCTCTGTTCTTTTTTTTCTTCTTTTTCTTCTTCTATTGGGCCATTAAAGTATATTGATTTACTCACTCATGGTCAATTAAAAATCTTGCAATGAAACATGTCCCTTTAAAAATTGAAAAAGGAAAATCTGACATGGTTGAAATTTTAATTAAAATTTCATTTTTGTTTTCTGTCAGTGATTCACGCTATGTTTACATAAGGCAATTATTAAGAAAATGGAGTTAGTCAAGTAAAATGATTTGGAGGCGAGTAAATTTTCCCTTGTTTTTGACCACCAGTCAAGTGATTTCTTTTTCAAATCTCAAAGGCTGTATATATATTTTTTTTTTTTAAACATATCACCTCGAGCAAGGCTGTAATGCCAATGATGCGCAGGGGGCTACGTAAGAGTGAAAAGATTGGAAAAGAGAAAGCTGGAAACAACATCCTAAACAGGAAACAAGGAATGAGCCTCTTCACCCGTTCAATAGACATGGGTGGAGTGTGAACCGGGCGATAGTTTAGTCTATCTACTCCAATTGAAAAAAAAAAAAAAGAAAAGAATGGAAATGAGTAAAAGATTGGAAAAGAGAAAGCTGGAAACCACATCCTAAACAGGAAACAAGGGATGAGCCTCTTCACCTGTTCAATAGACGTGGGTGGAATGTGAACCGGGCGATAATTTAGTCTATCTACTCCAATTATATATATATATATATATATATAAAACTATGTCAATATTACAGATGAATAATATAAAGTTATTTTACCATCTAGAATATTGGTATTATTCAATTATAATTATACTTGGATAAAAAGTAACTGTGATAACTTTGACCTCCATGTGGATGCTTTTGACTCTGCTTAAATTGCTGATTTATGGGGCATTTATATTTTGAACACTCTTAGTAGGATTATTGAATTCAAATAAATCAAACTATATGGGGATGATGAGCTTATTGTCATACCTAAAAGAAATGATCCTCTATCCTCTAAAGTACAAAAGAACATAATAAGGGCTTTTAAATTATTTGAATTTAAAATAGAAATCTCTTCAGACCTTAAAATAGTAAATTTTGGATATTAGTTTGAATCTTTCTAATAATACTTTTAAGCCATATCATAAAAATAGTGTCTCTCCAGTATATGCTAATGTTAATTTTAACCATCCCAATCAAGTAATAAAACAAATTCCTGCTACTGTTAATTCTAGGATAGATAAATTATCCTCTAAGAGCAAATATTTAATGATAATAAAATCCCTTATAACAATGCTTTAAAAAAATGGGTTTAAACAGGAATTGTTCTATCTAAAATTCCTCAATCAGACTGGTATTAATAAATCTAAAAATAGAAAAAGAAAACGTATATAGTTCAACCCCTTTTTTTAGTCAATTATCTAACATTAATATAAGTCAATAATTTATGAAATTGATTGCTAAACATTTTAATTTTTAAAGCCTGCTAAGTAAGATTTTATACAGAAAAACATTAAAAATTATTTGATTCTTGCATTTGGTCAACCCAAAGTAAAATCTAACACCATAATCATCATCATCCAAATGAATACAAGCTCTATAAACAATTCTTTCAGACATTCAATAGCCAATGTTAATTATTTGCCATTCAATGGCTAATGTATGCCTAATAGAATTGTTTAGTTTATAATTATACTTTTAAAATTTTAATTTTAAAATTTTAATTTTAATTTTAATTTCTTCAAATCTTTTAAGTTAACTTTATAAAATTTAACTCGTATGAACATCGAGTGAAATAAAACTTAAATTTATTAAATTGTCAGTTAGTAATATGCAGGCACTTGATGATTGTATAATGAATGAAACTGTGAATTGTGTCATCAATGTAGGACAAACATTCAGCAACGAATTAGAACACTCTCAGCTATTGGGCATGTATGATGATAATATACACACTAAAACGTCTGCCTCCTTCTACTGTGTACCCATAGCTCAGAGGTAGAATCGCCGACTGACGCCAATTCAGTCGGGTTTCAGTCCTGAGTAAAAAGCAATCGGATGTCTAACCGTACTGATGAGCTGTGATACAGCAAAACAGATCTGCCTGCTGATGACTATATATATATATATATATATATATTTTAATATTATATATATATATATCTTAATATTATAATGATGTTTAGTGCCAAGATTGGTGTTTTTCAGTGATTTATTAGTAGAAAGGCATTTTTGGCAGGTAGCTTTTTGCCATAAAGTGTTTGGTATTGAGATAGAGATAGAACATAAATTGAAGAAACAAAACAATGAAGAATGAAGACATCACAATAATACCTTCACACAATTTCAAAGTCAGCATAACTCTGCTAAGTTAGGTGACAAACTACTGTACATTATATATATATATATATATATGTAAAAATTCAGACAGACATGTTATTCAATGGTTAAGCGGAAGTATAGGCCTATTTTAGGCAAACCTTCATCAGTTTCCGTCTTTATTGTACAGAAGATTATACATGAATGAAATTCCCAAATAAAGACCCCAAACAAAATCAAAAACAAAAATAAAAATAAAGATCGCTCCCTTAAAAGTGAAAAATTAAAGAAAAAAATTCATCATTACATCAGATAGGCAAATACACACACATACATACATAAACATATATACACATGCAACATGTAATCAAAGAGCATGTGTCAGAATGGATGTCAACACAAAGATATATATATATATAGCTTACAGTCATATCACATTGAATGCACCGGTTCTTGCTCGATCACCGAAGTTAAGCAACATTGTGCCTGGTCAGTACTTACATGGGTAACCACTTGGGAATACCAGGTGTTGTAAGAGTTATTGACAGATGTGGGTTGTGGTGCAGTGGATGTCGGCTTGGAGGGGGAAATCGGTCAGCCGAGTTTCAATTCCAGTCGAACAATTTGCATTCACTTACACACTGGTACTCTTGGGAAAGGTATTAATCCGTCCCTTCCCTCCAGTTATGGGTTAAATAACTGAGGTCTGTTGTTCATGTGATCTGTGGCAGACATCTGCACCGATTGTTTGTTATCAACAGTTCCAAAAAGTGTGGATGGTGCTACACAAGCCTTCACCTCTTTAAACAATTACTTTATGTGGTTGTCTAATTGTGTTAGATGCTCGTACGTCGAAATTGATGGGAGAGTCCATATTATATATATATATATATATATATATATATATATATATATATATATAGAGAGAGAGAGAGAGAGAGAGAGAGAGAGAATTGATACAAATATAAAGTTTTTCACTTAATTGATTAATGTTACCTTTAACATTCCAGCTCCCGATTTTTGTAGATGAGACCCTCTAGAAACAATTCTGTCTACTTGTCAAGGTGTATCAGCAATTGACTGTTTATACTTCATATAGATGTTAGACCCCTTCTGAATTACTGCTCTATGGTTAGCACCAATAATAATTTGTTCAATGTTTATTATACTCCAAAACACATTCTGAATCACTGGTCTTTGGTCAAAATTAGTTAAAATTTGATCAACACCTAGCATATCCACAGCCCATTTGGAAACACTTGTCTGAGCATGTTCATACACTATTTTACACAAAGGGAATATTCAATAGTTTGTAATTAAATATATCCAGACCAACTCAAAATGAGATACAGTGCCAACACTACAAGAAATTACAAAAACATATATGAAGGACCTAATCAGGTGGATGACAGAACGAGGATTGCATGGTGTAACAGGAGAAGGCGTGCTCAGAGCCACCAGGGATAGGGAAACGTGGAAGGCCATGAGCACCTACGTCCTGAAGGGACAAGGCACATAGAAGAAGAATCATGAAAGATAAAATGAAATATTTTTTTATGAATGATAGTCAATTGTTTTTATTTAGCATTTAACAAATTTTTTATTTTGCGAGTCAGTCAGTTAAGTGCCATATGTGATACATGCTTGGGAGATCATGTCTCAAAAGAGACATGACTGACTGGGCAGAAGATTATCCCACAGTAGGTTGCCATTGCTTTCTGCAGTAGACTGGTTGCCGACCAACGCTACAGAACCCAATCTGTCCTGTTATTTAACCCATAACTGGTAGGAAGTGACGGATGAATACCTTCCCAAGAGTATTTGCACATAAGTGAATGCAAGGAATTCTACTGGAATTCGAACTTGGCTTGCACATCCACATTTTGTGAGTACTTGTATAAATTATGTTAACATTATGTTTTACTTTTATACTCTAAAAAATATAAAAGAATATAAAATTATTAATTCAACTAATATAATAAAATCTTGAGTCTAGGGGATTGTTTAATTTAGTTTTTTACTTCAATTAAGGAACATCAGGTTAATTATAAATTTTACAGTAATATTCTATCTATATTCACTTTAATACTTGACTACTGACAATCCCTGTCTTCCAAATTCTCATTGCATTTCTATAGTAAAACAATTATCAATATATTTATATATCTATACTATTTACACTATTGCCCTCATCTTTTTTACCATTTGTACAATGTTTTGGATGTGCGTTGTGGTACAGTGGATATCGGTTTGGAACACGAAACCGGGGAGCCGAGTTCGAATTCCAGTTGAATCCATTGTATTCACTTGTGCGCAAATACCCTTGGGAAAGGTATTAATCCATCTCTTCCCTCCTGTTATGGGTTAAATAGCAGGACAGATTGGGTTCTATAGCCTTGGTCGGCAACCAGTCTACCTCAGAAAGCAATGGCAACCTACTGCGGGATAATATTCTGCCCAGTCAGTCATGTCTCTGTCGAGACATGATCGCCCAAGCATGTATCACGTATGGCACTTAACTAACTGACTGACAATGTTTTAACCTTTGTACACTCTGGCCTTCTTTATTACAATCACTGGGGTATTTCATTCTCATATCCTTAAGGACAAATGGCCTAATGGATATAGACGTTGGTTAGTTCCAGTGACTTGACCCAAAGTAGTCTACATATAAAATTATTAATTCAACTAATATAATAAAAACTTGAGTCTAGGGGATTCATATACACATGACTTCAGAGAATTTCTTATTGTCTTTCTAAAGTCTTCCTTCTTTCACTTTGTGATTGGTATAAGCAATTTCTTTCTTGTTCCTATTATCTTTTGAACTTTCTAATTCATATTCTATTGTTAATATTGGTTAGTAGAACCATATACTCATTGCATAAATCTTTTCTTCTTTTTTATTAAATTTTCCAGCTTTCAAAAAAATGTAGGTGAATAGATATTAGATAGCAGGCTAACACTCTTTTTCTTTGATACTTTATTCATCTTCAGGAAAATATATTTCACTGTTAATATGCTTTTTGGAAGATAATAATCACTAATCCACAAAGGGTTACTGCTTGTGAAGAGTTTGAGTTTTGTTTAATGGAATATCAATCTCTGTGGGTTATTTAATGCCAAAAAGGTGGGGTTTTAAAATATTTTTTTAATGTTCAGTTGTAGTGAGAAGGTTGATTTAGTCAGATTTTAATGAAGTTTTGTTGTTTTTATTCTTGTTTATTTTTGAAAACTGAAAATGTCTTTTAGTTTTGTATTCAAAAATGTTTTGCTGAGAATAATTTTTTTTCCTTTCAAAAATGTGTTATGATAATAATTTTTTCTTCAAAAATGTATTGTTGGTAATATTTTTCCTTAAAAAATGTATATTTTTCTATAAAAGTCTATTTTTATGTATATATTTCTATAAAAGTCTATTTTTATAATTTCATAGTGTTTTGACCCAAGTTTGGTGGAGTTAACTATTTGCCAATAGCTGGGATCCTAACAGGTGCTTCCACTTCGGGTTAGGGTGAATCTGAGAACAAAAGCAATTAAGAGGTAGTTCCATGCTCCTCACAACCTCCCAATTAGAGGCCTTGCTGACCAAATACAGTTTACTGTCATGCCCAGGACCCTGCTTGTGAAGAAGAATGAGAAAACTTTAGTAAAGAAAAAAGGACAATAAATTAACAAAAATCAAGAAAACAGAAGCATTGTATTTAATTTTTTAAGATTATAGGCAGCAAAGAATCAAGAAACCGGAAGAATTCTACAGATGACAATTGTGAGTAAATAAAATATTAAAGCAGAATATATAGCCAATTTTTTCCGACTTCCGAAAGTGAAAATGACCTTGCTGCATGCACTGTCATCTTGCCATAATTGGGATGTGTATTGTGGTGCATTGGATATTGGCTTGGAATGAGAAATTGGAGAGCCGAGTTCGAATTCCAGCTGAATTCATTGCATTCACTTATGCGCAAATACCATTGGGAAAGGTATTAACCTGTCACTTCCCACCAGGTATGGGTTAAATAACAGGACAGATTGGGTTCTATAGCCTTGGTTGGCAACCAGTCTACCGCAGAAAGCAATGGCAACCTACTGCAGGATAATCTTCTGCCCAGTCAGTCATGTCTCTTTTGAGACATGATTGCCCAAGTGTGTTTCACGTATGGCACTTAACTGACTGATATAGCTAATTCAACTGAGATCTACTTTTGCAGTTGAGGCACATCAAAATAATTACCACAAAAAAATTCAAAGAAAAGCCATAAAAAAGCCACTTCATGGCATTGGGTAACTGACTGAAGTCAAGATGCCATATCAGGTTCAATTACATTACAAACCCTTATGTTGGAAAACTGAAACCTACAGTACACAGAATTCTCATATAAAATTGTCATTGATTAAGATAAACAGAAACAAAGCAAAAGAACCAGATGGGATTAGACAATTTCAGGATTGAGAAAATTGTGGCATAATGAACGAAATACACACTAGTCGAACATACTGAGACACTTTAGTAAATACATCTTCATGGTACTTCTGAAGAAGTCAAATGTAAATAACTTTGGAAGCTACATGTAAATAACTTCAGAATTAAAATATAAGTAATTCCAGAAGACAAACGTAAATAATTTCAAAAGCTAGGTGTAAATAAATTCAGAAGTTTTGTCTAAATAACTTTAAAAGCCAAGTGTGAATAAATTCATAAGCTAAACGTTAATAACTTCAGAAGCCAGAAGTAAATAATTTCATAATCTTGGTGTAAATAACTTTCAAAGCTAGATGTAAATAACTTCAGAAGTCAAATGTAAACAAAATCAGAAGCCAAGTGTAAATAACTTAGAAGCTAGATGTAAATAAATGAAGAAGCCAAATAGAAATAACTTTAAAATCCAGATGTAAATAACTTCAGAGGCCAGATGTAAATAAATGAAGATGCCAAATAGAAATAACTTTAAAATCCAGATGTAAATAACTTCAGAGGCCAGGTGTAAATAAATGAAGAAGCCTAATAGACATAAATTTAAAATCCAGATGTAAATAACTTCAAAAGCCAGATGTAAATAAATGAAGAAGCCAAATAGAAATAACATTAAAATCCAGATGTAAATAACTTCAGAAGTCAGATGTAATTAAAAGTTCAGAAGCCAAACGTAAATAATTTCAGAAGCCAGATATAAATAACTTTACAAACAAAATGTAAATCATTTTGTTGTCCAAGTGTATATAACTACAGAAGTCAGGTGTAAATAACTTCAGAAGCTATGTTTAAATATACTTTATAAGCTAAGAAAATGTAATTAAATGTAAATAACTTCAGAAGCCAAATGTTGATAACTTCAAAAATCAGATGTAAATATCTTCATTAGTCAAATGTAAATAACTTCTGAATTCCAGATGTAAATAACTTCACAAAGCAGATGGAAATAAATTCAGAACCCTATAGAAGATAACTTCAGACGTCAGATATAAATAATTTCAGAAGCTAGCATAAATAAATTTAGAAGCTAAGTGTAAATAAATTTAGAAGCCAGGTGTAAATAAGTTCTAAAGTTAGGTGTAAATAACCTTAGAAACTAAATGCAAATAACTTCAAAAGCCAGTTGCAAATAACTTAAAAAGTCAAATGTAAATAACTTCAAAAATGAGGTGTTAATAATTTCAGAAGCCAGATGCAAATAACTTTAGAAGCCAAATGCAAATAACTTTAGAAATCTTGTGTAAATAACTTTAGAAGCCAGATGTAAGTAACTGCAATCAATCAGCTTAACAAACCCTATAATGAAGTTTATCATCTGGATTCTGATGAATAGAGCATGTAGAAGAAACAGAAGTAGAACAATTTGACTTTGTTAAATAACTGGGAAATGCAATATTTATGATGAGAATAATATAGGAAAGAAAGGCAGGATATAAGCAGAAGTATACCTCATGTTTAACAGACTAATTTGAGCTATGAATTGAAAATACTATAGTCAAGCTAGTAACTGAGAATTTTTTAATAGATGACAGGAAATGTGATACCATAATTTGAAAATTTTTTATAGAAAGATTCATCCTGAACAAGGCCTGAGGGTCACTCATTATAGAGGATTATAATAAGGGGTAGCTTATATAGATATGATGAGAAGATAATGGTTAGCTCTAAACTTAAAGATTGTACTAATCGAGGAAACATTCTCTTGTTGATTCTGTTTCACAGAGCAGTGTTTCACGGTATGAAGCTGTTCAAGTGTAGCTTACTGCTCATCCATAGAATACTTAGAGATTATGGGTGCTTTGCTAAAATGTAAATGGCATAGCAGATTTTAGCTGTAAATGTTAGACCTGGTAGAACGAAGGAATTAAATTTGTCCAAAAACTTTCCATGTAATTAGAGAGAGAGCAGTGAAATGCTCACCCCATTCTGCCTGTGAGTGAGAGGCTGGAGGGTGGAAAATAATTTACCACCCACAATGTTTGGGAGATGCTTTTGAACTTTATCAAGCCTGTGAAGCAGCTCCTGCCCAAATATGACAATAGTGAAATAGGGAAGGACGCTTTCAAAAGATAAAGTATCAAAGACATTTTATTTGAAACAAAGAAGAGAGAGCTGAAATGCTACGTAATATCAATGCTTCTATTTGGTAGTAAATGCTGTACAGTTTTGTCATTGATGAAAGAGAGACTTCAGACAACGACATATGGTTCTACAAAAGAAAACTGAGAATACCATGAACAGAAAATGTGAGCAATGAGGAAGTTTTAAGCAAAATGGATGCTAAAAAGACACTTATGTTTACAATAAGAAATAGCTGAAAGTTTTGGAATGTATAATAAGGAAATAGGGCTTGGAGAATTTGACACTCACAGAACTTAGTGAAGATGAGTGTGGGAGAGGAAAACAGTGAATAATAAACCTAAAAAACTTGTGTAAATAAACGGATAACAGAACGAGGATTGAGAGGGTGAGTAAAAAGATAAACATTTCTAATAAATATAAGATATAGGAAATTGTGAATAGCCATAATCATCTACATCCTGAAGAACATACTTATAAAAGAAGATATATTGTATTTAAATGCTGTAAATATGTAATAGTCATGAATAGTCATTGATTAATGATTATTATATATTAATTAGTTTATATCCAAATAGTCAGAAAAAGTTTCTGATACTTGAAAGCTATAAAAAGCTAAGTTATTCTTACGGTATCAACAAGGATATTGACACTCGTATAAAAAAATTGTATGCAATAATTATCAATATGATGAAGTCATTAAGAGAATAAGATATTGATTCTTATCATATTCAGATATTATCAAATAATGAATATTTAATGGATGTGGGTAGGACAGAAAGACATTAATTGCTGTTATAAGTCATAAAATGTGTAATCATTTTAATAAATGTTAGCATAGACAAGATCGTACATGTACTTGATTACTATGGTAGGAAACAGTTAATTCCTGCTCCTTTGTAGGTCTCTCTCCTTAATAATGCTTTTTTTATCAGATTTGTTCACAATCAGTAACCCCCTTGTATCTTAGTGACTTTATCACCTTGCTTAGGATGAAATGATTACAAAAAATATTTTTTTAATATTATGACGTTTCTTTTGTACAATGCCCAGGAGTACAATACTCTCTTGAGAGTTGGTTCAACAAAGTTAGTCTCTTGGAAGAAATTAACAAAAGTAAACTAAAATTCTGATTTCTATTCATAATGCACTTACAAAATGTACTGTATTTTATTTTAGGTAATTTTAAAATATGCATTAAATAACTAATTGAATTTACAATTTAGTTTTTTACTTCAATTAAGGAACATCAGGTTAATTATAAAATTTACAGTATTGTTCTATCTATATTCTCTTTAATACTTGACTACTGACAATCCCTGTCTTCCAAATTTTCATTGCATTTCTATAGTAAAACAATTATCAATATATTTATATATCTATACTATTTACACTATTGCCCTCATCTTTGTTACCACTTGTATGATATTTTGACCTTTGTACACTCTGGCCTTCTTTATTACAATCACTGGGGTATTTCATTCTCATATCCTTAAGGACAAATGGCCTAATGGATATAGACGTTGGTTAGTTCCAGTGACTTGACCCAAAGAGTTGTAAGTTCAATACTAGTCTACAGCAGTACAAGTAACTTAGAGAGTCCAGTTAGAGGGAGATAACTCATGACTACCAAAAGAAGCTTCACACAAGAAAGGAGAATGATATACCTCAGTAATTGTAATAAAAGATTCAGTTTGAAATTCCTACCACCTGAAGAAGGCCAAAACATCATACAAATGGTATCAAAGATAAGGACAATAGTCCGAATAATGTAAATAGTGTAAATACTACCTTATCTCAGAAATATAGACAAATCTATATATCTATATTATAAATATTTATCCTATCAGTAATTATACCTTAATTTCAGACCAGTGACACTTCTTAAATTTGTAATTTTCAATGCATTTCTAAAGTATAAAAATTGCTAATGCATTTAAATTATACACTATATGCCAAAAATGTGAGATCACCCTCTTGGTGTCAAAGAAATACCTAAATATTGAAGTTTACATGTCTTTTTCAAAACTAATTTAATAGCTCACTTCAGGCCAGAAGGACATTCTTTTACTGAAGAGTTTTATCATATATTCAATAATAATTATAAGCAATTAATCTTACTCATTACAGTATAAAGTTTCCTTAAAATTTTAACTTTCTTGCCTAATCTAGCTTGCTGTCTAATGGCAATCTTAAGGCTGGCAGATTTTAAATTTTAGGCAAAAGAATTAGATACTATCTATTAATGGTTAAATAGTTCCAGCTATCCTAGCTTAGAATAACTGAAGAAGGTATGGAATTATAAAATCTAAGTGGTTTTTGGCCAATAGTGTAGATATAATAACTCTATATTCTATCAAAAATGCTTGCATTAATTCTTGAACTGGTAACCACTTTCTGATTTTCAATAGACTTCTGTAGTAATACCACTAGCAATGCATTTACATTATGCGTATAAAAGCTCTATTTTATCAGTAATACTTGCATTTATTTCAGACCACTGACAATCCCTTACTGATTTTCACTGAATTTGTATAGTAAAATCATTAGCAACATATTTGCAATATTCATACAATAGCTGTATTATGTCAGTAATGGTTGCATTCATTCCAGATCTCACAGACACACACACACACACACACACACACACACACACACACACACACACACATGAGATAAAAAGAGGACATTAATGAACAGATTTTCACTGCCAGTTTTACCTTTTATGTTTTCTGATGAATGGACTGAACAATTACAAAACAGGTTTTGTCTATGAAACTCTGGAGTTAGGGTCCTGAATATATCATCAAACAGTGACAAATTTTATATTTGTATTAAACTATATATATATATATTGTGACCAAGTGAATGGTTTAAGAAATAACAAAACATGTGTTATAGAAATAGTTTGTATTTTACAGTAAATACAACAGAAGAGTATTACACAGCTAGTGCATGTGCCTCCTCTCCTAATACTCTTATAGTAGGTGGAAGAGTCCAACATAGACTCTTTAGAGGGAGAACACCACAACACTCCTCCTTTTCAGCTTGGCTCAGTATGGAGTCTTTTTTGTTTTTTATAATTGTTACACAATACTTTTTATTCAAACAAAAAAAAGTTAGAAACAACCACCTTGAAAAGCTATATACAGGAATTACATTCACAAATTTTTCTTTAGTTTTATGACAAACATTTTACATGTTAACAACAACAATCCCTTTTATTAAGGACTCTAATCATTATTCTGAAATAATGAAAAATTGTATAAGTTTAATGGTAAATGTCAATAATTTCCAATAACCTAATGTGTATTGTGCTTTTCTGGTAATTCAATGTTCATAAGTGAGGAGACTCATTCCTTTCCTTTTTCTGTAAACCTGGTATGAAATGAAAGATGTTCAATATCTTTTCCTTTTTGGGTTTATTTCTAAAGGTTCTGGAAATTTCCTTATTCTTTTAGGCCTTCTGAGTTCTGGTACTGATTGCAATATTGGAACCTCAAACATGTCAAAGATGAGTCCATGGTGTCATCTTCTATGGGATCCCTATTGACTACGCTTTCATACCATTTTCTAATTTGGTTTACATGACATTTGTGCATAAACTTCGATCTCTGAACCATGTAAATCATGTTACTAATTTCTCTGTCTATTGCTCCTGTCTCCCAGTGAGCTTTATTATT
Source organism: Ascarosepion bandense (assembly GCA_037127315.1). Taxonomy (NCBI): domain Eukaryota; kingdom Metazoa; phylum Mollusca; class Cephalopoda; order Sepiida; family Sepiidae; genus Ascarosepion; species Ascarosepion bandense. The sequence continues at coordinate 3,853 of JBBBDQ010030790.1, read as the reverse complement.
CCCAAATACACGAAAAAATCCTTTTCACCAATCTTAAAGCACTTTTTAAGCACTTTATTCCTATTTCCCATTTTTGATTCACTTGGAAGAAATTTATCAAATGCCGATTTTATTTTCATGGCAAATATGGCCTTCATTGGCATCTTGGCAGATGAAGCACTACTATTAGGGGTTACATGATAAACTTGCAAAAACTGCTATATAGCTGTATCGTTGGGAGTACCTCTCACCTTCCTCGGTGCTCTTTTGAAAGTGTCCACAAAATGCTCCCCCTGTCCATTACTTCTTGGGTGATAATATATCCGATCAGAAATGACTGACAAAAATCCTTAAATTCACAGAATGTAAAATGTGTGGCATTGTCTGTTACAATACAGTCAACAACTCCGAAAAGGGAAAATAGCTTGTGCAAAAACTTAATTGTCACTTCCATGGTCGGCTTCTTACACTTCACTATCTCTGGCCATTTGGAATAATTATCAACTACTACAAGGTAGTAAAAATCATCAAGTGGACCAGCAAAATCAGTGTGTATCCACGACCACGAATGGTCAGTTTTAGGCCATGGATTGAATTTTATCGGGGGTGCTTTAGCAGCCAAAACACCCTTTTGCATGATCTTACAGTGTTTTCAATATCTTTGTCTGTGTTGGTCCAGTAGATGTAACTCCTCATTATACTTATCATTCTTGAAGTTCCCGGATGGTCAACATGGAATTTCTTTAATGTCCTTTTCTGTAATGTAGATGGAATTACTACTCTGTCTCCGTACATTAGAATGTCATTACAGGTTGAGTAAACTTCTGAGATATTCTGATCTTTACTATTTAGTTTGTCTTTTGCTTCCTTTATGAACTCATCATCAGACATTTTGTTTATTATCTCATCAATTGTTATAGGAAGTTCTCTGACAATATTGCACAAGGTACTTTATATTTCGATCTCTGTTTTTAATGCAGCAATGACTGTGTCTTCCAGGCGTTCAGCATATTTAGGTATCAATCTAGACAACCTGTCAGCATGACAGATTTTAGTGGGTGGGAGAAACTTCATTCTGTAGTTATAATTGAGAACAATGGTTCCCATCTTTGCAGTCTATTAGCAGTATGTGTTGGCAGACCCTTTTTTGATTCAAAGATAGTAATGGTCTGTGTACAACAAAAAATATCTTCCATGAATAAATCTATGAAATTCAGTCACCACAAAAATGATTCCTACATCTTTCTTTTCTATTTGTGGGTAATCCCTTTCAGCTAGTAATAGTTTCTTAGATGTATGGGCAATTGGCTTTACCAATCCATCCTTTAACTTGTGTAAAATGCATGCCTTGATGCCATAAGAGCTAGCATTGCTGGCTATAATAATATCAAGGTTTGGATTGTAATGAGTCAGGAACAGATCTGATGTAAGGACCTCTTTTATTTTCTCAAATGCTTCCTGACATTTGGTTGTCTATTCTCACTCTTTATCTTTTCTCAGTAATTCATTAAGTAGGACTCTCAAACTGTGCATTCTTGGGACAAAAATGTTGTAATAACTGGCAAGACCTAAAAAAACTTTGGAGAGCCAAGACATTTTCTGGTGTTGGCATATTCTTTATTGCTGTTGTGGGTTGGGAAGTCTTCAGTCTTTATCAATATTTTGCCCCAAGTACTTAATCATCTCTAAGAACAACTCACACTTCCCATCTTTGAATTTGAATCTGTAATCCTGGATTCTCATGAATACAGACGTGTGATTTGTGTTCCTCGATGCTCTCGCTTTTCATTAGGACGTTAACTAGGTAGGTCACCGCATAATACAGATCATTTAACATCATGTCCATGATATATTGATAGATGGAAGGGGTGACCTTAAACCCCAACAGAAGCCTCAAAAATTTGTATAAACCCTTGTGTGTGTTTATGCACAGGAGGTTTGAGTATTCCTCATCTACGGGTATTTACAGATATGCGTTGCTTAAGTCAATCTTAGAAAAATATTTTACTGGACTTGGAAGAGGATAATGGTGATCCTTTAGGCCACTATTCAGCCCCATAGAGAAGTCATAACAGACACAAATTTCTTTGCTCTTTTTTAAATATAAACTAAATAAATAAGAAATGACAAAACGTGTTATAGAAATATTGTATATTTTACAGTAAATACAACAGATGTGCATTACACGACTAGTGCGTGTGTCGGTTGTCCAGCGTTCAATCAATTTAACTGTTGGTATTTACTTTTGCACCAACCATGCAATAGATGTGACACAAGGTCAGTTTTAGGTGGGTTTATTAGCAGTGCTGTAGAAAAATTTCCAAAACTCCCTAGACACTTCCCCTTTTGGGAACGTCTCAGGTGCTGGGCAATAAACTCAGCCTCCTCCCAAGGGAGAGCTAAAGCCTAGGGGGATGGACCCCTGGGCTTTGGTACTCTTTATTTCAATTTCCTCAGTTGCATGTCCATCCTTGGGCAGATATACAGCCAAGCCGCACTCTGCCCAAGGACAGAGACGCAACTGAAATCAATTTGTCTGTTCTCCCAAGGCCTCCTCTCCTGCTAATCTTATAGTAAACAGAATAGTCTATCATAGACACTTTAGAGGAAGGACACCACAATAATATATTATTTTATTTAAAATATTTTATGAAGTCCTTTATGAAATGGTTTAACTCTGACATATTTTTAATTTATTTGTTTAAACATTATTTTTTAATGGTTTAAACAAATATGTCAGAATTAATCCATTTCAAAATGGATTTCATAAATTGCCTTTCCTTACATTTGTTTACATTAGGATACAAAAACAGAGCAGATATGAATTCTTCAAAAAATCAGGAGAAAAGCCCTATCTTGGATTTTGTTTGACTGTAAATCCTTTGTGGTCAAGCAGTCAAAACATGTTAGATCAATTGACGGTTTCCCCTAAGGGGCGCAGGCTTGAATCCTGCAACAGGATGCATGTTTTCCTAAGAAGATTTCTCAATTATTCAGGCCAATAGATATAAATAAATATACTGTTTAATTATAAAAAGACAAAAAAAATCATCTACTCAGTTATGAGTAGCCATGAAAAAATAATGTTTAAACAAATAAATTAAAAATATACTATATATATTTTTTATATTTATTGAGAAGATAGATAATGATAAACAGAGTGGACACTGTGGACAAGGGAATCAACTGTGCATGTTCATGGTTAGTTTTACCCTTCAAGTGATCATCAGACAATTATATGCAGGGTGCAATAGCTAAATTATTGCTACTTTATATTTTTAATTTTTCACAGGCACATTACATTTTTTTATTTTGTCAACTGTATAGTAAAGTCAGTTGGGCACCATCTGTAAAAAAAAAGCATCATGACACAATTAACATTGCCAGAAATTTGAAAATGGCATACTGTACTGCTTAGAATTCACACCATAAGCTCTAATACAAATATTTCAGAGTGTTTGGGTGTTAATCCAAGGACAGTGCAGAGGATTTGGAAAGTATTGAATGAGTCTGATGGTGATTATGAAAGTGTTTGGAGTAATCAGTAATGATGATAATGTTATGCCAACATTTATCTTGCCATAGGGCCTCAAACTCAACACTGAGGTCTACAACAAGTGCCTTGATTAGGTAGTGCTGTTCTGTGTCAAGAAGGTAGCTTCGGGAAGACACTGTATCTGGCAACAGAACTTTGTACCTGCTAAACAAAAGAGAAGCCATTTATGGCTGTCAGACAATTTCTGCAACCTCATCACTCCTTACATCTGGCCACCTAACTCCCCAGACTGCAACCACCTTGATTATTATGTGTGGGGCTGCATTTGAACCAACCATCCTCTTAAGGAATACAAGCAGAACCCAGTCATGGCTGTTG